>APFE030487525.1:128210-214525 GCA_000404065.3 Pinus taeda
GCGGGAAACAGAGAGGTGAGACTGTGAGAGAAAACAGAGGATATTATAGCGGCTTTGCTGTAGGTTGTGTCTCTTCATTTTGCTGGATAATAGAAAGGAAGGACTGGCTGTTCGAGGTGGACGTAGCCCAAACTGGGTGAACCACGTATATCTGTGTCTCTCTTGCTTTGTGCGTTTTCTGTGTTTATATTTCTGCAATATTTTATGTGTTCCATTGCTCCGTAATATATAATTTTCTAACACCTTCCTCAGGGAGGGAAAGCATGTCCCAACAGAACCTCCTCCATATGTGGCTACTATATGTTCCCCATTTGGTCAGGATATAGTAGCAATGATCTCTTGTATTTTAGGCTATACCACCAGTGAGTATATAGGTGAAATCATTTTAGCCTTCATGTCCATTTTTACTCCAGGACAACCCCCTGTTTCATGTATGATTATTCCAAGTACAGAGACGATAGGATGCATGAACAGTTTTTGAGAATGAGTAATGAAAGAGTGTTTAATTATTTTTCAGTTTTGTACCACCTTTTCTTATACTATCAAGCTGACGAGTTCCCATTCACTCTCCAAAATCTTGACACTAAAGGTCATACTAAGTTAGTAATTTTTTGGACTCCTTTGATACATAAGCATGATTCCCCATATCCATACACAGCTTTCATTGATCTTTTTGTACATCTAGTAGTGACCATGTTTCTAGGAAGTCATCCTCCAAGAATCAGTTCAGACATTAGGAGGATCCTGTAGCTGTCAAAACAACACAAAGTGGGAGATTGGTAGTTCTACCAAAATCACACAGAAATTAGGATCTATGGCTGTGAGTTGGCCCCATATAAAATGCCTAGATACCTCCCAATGAGGTTATTTTCTCTGGAGTACTATAGGTATATAATCAACTTAGATGAGGTACATTTTGTTAAAACCAAAAAGAAGGCCTAGCTCAGAATCAAAGATCAACTAGGCCCCTTTATATGTAATAGCAGATAAGCTGGAAGAGAGGTAGAAGAAATCCTTTAGAGACTCAAACTAAAACAAAGCTTCATGTGGAGATATGACCCCTGTGACTTGATCTGCAAGAGAAGACAAACAAATAAGATGACTCCCTACATTCACCATCGAATCCCTGAACTAGAGAAATATGCAAATCAGTTGGAATGGGTGGAGAATACTCTATTGGAGAGAGATAGCACTGAAGTTGTTGTGGAAAATGAAGTAATTGATCTAGAGAAAATGCTTGATGAAGGTTCTTTCTTGCAGGTTCCAAGAGAATCTCAAGGACAAGGAGAATCTCAAGCATAAGAAGAATCATAGACACATAGTGAACAACATCCAGATGAAGATTCCCATGTGCAAGAAGAGTAAGAAAAACCAGACTTATCAGAAGAACTGACTCAAACAGGTATACAACAGCCCAATATGAGTACTTCCCCTAACTTGAAAACTCCTATAAATGAGGAGAAAAACTAGAAAGGAATAGGGATGAGGCCACTACATCAGGCAGAGAAACCATACAAACATATGCATAAACCAACCTAGTCAAAAGGTAGAGGTTAAATCCTATTTCAGAGCAAGAATTCACAAAAGAAATAGTGGGGGCTGCCAGTACAGGGAAAGAAAGAAGCAGGCCTACCACTCCTTCTGGGGGCACACCAGAACCTTCCACATCTCATAATCAGATGTTGGAAAGGTAAAAGAGTGTTGAAGTTTCGTCATTTAGGATGCCAGCAGACAAAGATCAAGATATCAGAGAAAGGTACAAGGACATCAAAGCCAGGAATGAGAGGCTAAAAGCCCAGACTTACTCACAATACTTACGGATGGCACCTACCAACCAAACAAGGCTGATGTTAGCCTATGATGTGAAAGAAGGCAAAATGAAAATGACATTCATGAAGCCTACCACACAACAACCAAGATAGCTGACTTGTAGAAGATAGATTTTGAAGTGCTGAAAAAGGACATACATCTTATTGAATAGATTGAGTTGCACAAACAAACAGGGGAGATGATTTACTCCACCTTGACAGGGAAAGCCATCGCAGCCCACCAATTGTAGAACTCCCTGAATAATATATCAGCTCGGTTCCAATTGGACAAGGCCTCTTCACAGGCAAAAGACACCAGAATCAAGTCCTTAGAGGACTTAATCATTGAGTTGGGACATGATCCCAAAGATGTAAAGGCCATTGAAAAGTTGATAAAGAAGAAGAATGATGACATAGCTGCTTTGAATAAGCAACTCAAAATTCCACCATTGCATCATCCACAAACAACATAAGTCCTAGAAACACAAAAAGGACAAGAAGAGCTTATGGACTTGGTCCTAAAGCTAAATTACCAATTGAAAGAAAGAGAGAAAGAATGGGACACATTGATTCAGTCCAAACAGAGTGAATTGGCCACTACCTCCACAGCTGCCATTCCCATAGTAACAAATGCAGTCCCTTCAACATTGGCAACCTCTTTGGCACCAACAACTCCACCTACTACAACACTGCCAATCATAGCCGAGTCACAACTGTAGGTACCTCAACAAAAAAGACAACAGAGTTAGTGAAATCCATGGAGAAAATGTCCATCCATGCAAGAGAGCTTAAGAGGCTTAAGGAGAAAGTGGCAAGATTAGAAACTGACTGAAAGCTTGCCCAAATACAGTAGAAAGAAGAAACACAGAAAGCCCTAAGGATGGGTGAGAAGATAAAGGTCCTTGAAAAAGATTTAACTTTGAAAAAACCACTAGGATAGACTAAGGAGATGCTTTGGGTCAATATCATTGACTCTGCTAATGATATTTGGCCATAAATTCAAGCAATATTTTAGCAAAAAGAAATGGTGAAAAAGGTCCTGAAGCAATTCAAAAGATAAAAGAAGACCTAGGAGACCAGCCTAAGGATGCTAATCGACTCATCCATTTCTTAAACAGCAAGAACATGTATGAACTAAATAAGCTTGGTGTGGAAGATAGAACTGAAGCCATCATTAAAGTCAAAAAGGTTGTTTTTAAAAGAAACCTTGTGCTTAACCTAGAGAAAAAATGCCATAACATGGAGGTTGGCATTGACAGATTCATGGAAAAATTTCAAATTTTGAGGGATAAAGGCCTTCCAAGTCCCATGGTCATCCATGAAAAACTTGTGACCCAATTGGACTATGTTGACATATTAAAGAAATTATCTAAGGAACAGGCAAGCACTTCAGGAGTCAAAGCATTGCCAATGAGGAAAGTATTATATGACACTTTAGAAAATCTATTCTTCCTAGATCATGAGGCGAAACATCTATTCGTCACCAAACCAAAATTTTCCAAATACACTAAGGCAGATGAGATATATAGAAGGATTCTTACGGTAAAGTTACCTGAAGATGAATCGTGGGAAAAAATTACAGATTTACTATAAGTTACCAGATTAAATCTGAATGGCAGCCTGATGAAACTGGTAAACAGGGTCAAAGAGTAACAGGTTAAAGAGTATCAGTTAAAAACCAAAGACAAAGGTAATTCCAGCGTACAAATATCAGCCAGCGTAAAGGGCTCAAGTTCAACTACAATAGCGAGCACTACCACAATAAAAGGGACAACATGATGCAGTTTTCCATCTGTCTCTATCTTCATTCTTGAAGATATTTTGATTTCCTAGATTAATTCTCAAACTGTTATGAGATATTTTGTAATATTGTTTTGTATAAATACTTCACATTTTGAAGTATTTAGGGTGGATTCAAAGACATTTCTATAGACATTTTCCTATCAAGTTAAAGTGCTATTGTATCAAGACTGGATTGGCTTGATGGATCATGGAATAAAGTTCTGAAATTTTACAAGATTCTTGTGTAAAGTGACATTCAGATAAGCATTCTCTCATGTGTATTATCATTTTTCTTTATGCTTATTAATAATCACATGTGTTTCTATACAATATGGATGATAAACTAGGAATGATATTTCAGAACTTGATTTAATGCACTATGTCTTCACTGTTTACCTTCTTAATGTTTTCTGCTAAACTATCTTAGTTAGGGAATTCTTAAATGCTCCCTTACTTCAGTAGTTTCTCCATGTGGCCTATGTAGCAAATAATTCTTAATTGCTCTTTGTTGATGATCACCTTCTATTCTTCATCTTCATCCCAGTCTAAGGATTCTTCATTGCCCTTTCACCCTAGTTAGGGCTATCTCATCCATTAAACCTGAAGATTTTCCTTTTGCTTTGCCAGCCTACCCTGTGAACACTCCCTTTAGTGATCTGGTCCAGTTAAGCCATCCATTGATTGACTCCATAGCCCAATGGCTTGAAGGCCTTGCTCCATCCATTTGTTCCTACAATTCCACCACCCAACCAAATTCAAAACCTTATGAACACTAAGAACTAGCCTAAAATCCCACCCAAAACAAAGTTAAATTATAAAGAGGGAGCCCTCACTAGACTTAGGTTAGCTAGAACCTAAGTCTAAAAGATTAGGTTTGTGGTTACCTCAGATTATTCCTTCTTTTGATAACTTCTAGGGAAGACTTCTGAGTGATAACACAAAGCACAAGGGTGATTTGTGTGAAACGTTTTGTTCTTCTTAGTTGACTCGGGTAAGGTGACACAAACCTTAGGAATGTTAGAGTCAGGGAAGGTATTAGACACTGCATTCTTGATTGGAAGGAGCTTAGGACAATTATTGGTGGCATACCCAACAACATCACATAGAGTGCATGGAGGAGTAGGCATAAGAGGTTTAGGAGGAACTGGAGTTGTGTGGGGTGCCTTGTCTTTGGGCCCCTTTTTCTAGGCTTTTCCCACCTCACTAGATGCTTTCCCAATAGGATTGACTTCCTATTAAGGTTGTTGTGGAACTAAAGGAACGGGAAGGAACAACAGGTAGAAATGGAGTCAAATCTATGTAAGGTTTGAGTTGATTAGGAGTGTTTGCGGGAGGATTGCGATCCCCAAGATAATTTTAGGTAAACTCAACGTAGCCATGACAAGGGTAGAATAGATTAGAGGAGATGGGAATAAAAAATGAATTTGACCAAAAGGGTAATGACCTAGGGGAACTGCTCCGAGATGGTTAAGACCTAGGGGAATTGTTCCAGGATGAAAATGGGTGGGAGAGATAATAGTAGAAGGAAGTGAGCCTAGAGGGATTGAACCTAAAGGCTCAATTGAGTTAGAAGTAGGAGATTGAGAAGGAGATAATTGATGTGAAGGCATACCAAATTACTTTTGGGTGGCTGGTGATGTCCAAAGCATGAAACAACTAGATGAGATGGGCTTAGAAGGAGTAGGTGATGGGCCATAATAAGCCACAAGTAGCATGAAATATTTATTTAATCTACGAGACACATCAGTAAGGGAAGGGATAGTCATATTCCAATTATCGATGAGATAGTGGTATGAGGAGATGTATGAGAATGAGGGTCATAGTAATTCAATTTATTGATAGTGACAATATTTCCATGATGAGGAAAGAACATCTTGTGAAAGAAAGTGGATGTAATATCAGACATGGAATAGGTGTAACTATGACACAAAAAATGTTATAATCTAATGGGGCATCGATGACTTTGATATAAATTAAGACAGTTGTGTTAGCAATGGTGATAGAGAATTGCAATACAAATTGAGGGCATGTGAGGGATGACCATCCCAAGCACAAAGATTGATAGTGGATGGGAGAAGATCAGGGGAACCAATGCTCTTTCAAACACTAGTGGCCATCACACATGTGGAGGTGTCTTCATCTACAATACACTATTGAACTATGGCATTCTTTATGGAGACTGGTATTTAAAAGGAAACTAAGGAAGGAAGGGGGGGATGTTGATGAGCACCGGTATTGCAGCAAGGATGCTCCAACTCCTAGGGCAACCAAATTTATTTTATCAACTTAGGATTCATACAAACTTGGAGGTGTTAGTGCTATATGCATGGAAGATGCAATAGTATACTCTTGTCACTTCTCAACTAGGGTGATAGACCACTAGGGTTTTTCAAACCAGTCTTCGATTGACTAGAAGGAGGCTAACTAATAATAGTGAATGTAAATCTACCTTTAATACATAAAGTGAATGCTTTCCTACGTTAAGGAGACGAAAGTGCTGAATAGAAAGTGCTATTAAAATGACATGAAATCACCTAGCTAGGAATTAACACACATTACTTGCAAAAGATACCTAATTTACCCTATCATTCTATCATCTATTTATATAGAATAAATAAGAATGGAAATTATCCTAAGATTTCTAAGATTGATGTATGCATGCATTAGCTAAATATTGCAGAAAAGAGTCTTTTGGTTTTTAATTTAGAAATGTAAATGTTAAACTAATCAAGCTAATGTTTTGTAGGGGAGGAAGGTATGGGAAAATTGATCAAAAATGGCATTGAGGGGTATTTAGGTTAATTTGAAGGCCTACCTTAGGCCCCGATCATTATTTCTACCCAAAATAGTCTAAAACATGTTGCTACAGGGTTTCCTATAGTTGTTATAGGATTTCCTATAGTTACTATAGGATGTCCTGATTTACTACAAGAAACTTAGCTGAAATCTATAGGAAGGTAGAGAAGGTGAAAGGAAGTGTTGGGAAGGTGTATGATGGTGGAATAAGGCATGGAGAAGGTTCACACTACCCAAGGATCAATCCAACTCTTCAAGATGGTTAGATTTTCTCAAGGTGGTTGTCCACGATGGCTACAAAATAGAAATATGAATTGATGATCGGTATGGTTTGGCAAGAGGTGGAGAAGACTTATATGAGGTTGGTGGAATGATTTCTCCCTACTTATTAGCAACTCCTACAACAACACATATTAATTTCTTCATTTATGCACAACTTTATGTAAATGTGGAAAATATGAGTTGAATTTAAGAAATTGATTTATTAATGGCTAGTGGATAAAATCTATGGAATGGAATCCTTTCTAATATACAACAGACTTAGGAAACCAAAATAACAAATGCAAGTGCTTCTAATAAATCACGAATAATGACCTACTCAACAAGAAACCCTAAGTTATGTAATAACCAAAAGATAACTCTGGTTTTGAGGCTATGAGAGTGGGACCCTCAAACCATGATCCCATGAGGGAGATGAGGATGAGGCCATTGTCACAAGATTTACTAAAGTCTTTTCTTTCACTATTGTAAGATTGATCTACTTCTCTAACTAATGGAAGCAAAACTAACCAATCATTCAAAGACTTGCAAATTAAACAAAACAAAAATAATTTATGTAGCTAATATATGACTCTAATATAAGGATACATATACAAAAAGAAGAGGAACCTTTGCTTCTAGGGTTGGGACCTAAACCAAGAGCTTTATCCCTATGATTCAAATTAGTGTTGGATCAAAGAAACCCTTTTCATTATCACCAAAATATAAAAAATAACATGATAATAGAAGTCACAATATCTTAAGCTCGAAATTGGCTCTTGGATACAATGAAAGGTCCAATCCTAATGAGGCGCTAACACTTATTATTTATACAACTAAAGCTACTAACAACTTCGTTAAAATTAGGGAGGCTTGGCTCCCAAACTTGAGATTAACTTGTCTTCAACTATCACTAGTTTGGATGCCAATGAACTTGATGGGCTTGGCTGCTTGTAACTCTGAGTTGATGAGATTTGGTGGAGGAATCTCTGAGTGATTTAGGAGTTAAGGAGGGAGACCCAATCTCATAAAATCCCTCTTGCTTGTCTACTTTGAGTTCCTACACTTAAATTAGCCAAAAAATGCTCCAAATCCTACAATAAATGCATATTAGGCCACATGACATAACATCTCACCTTTACGCTTCTCGCTAATAAAAACATAATAAAACATGTAAATAAATGTGAGAAAAAATGATTTCAATAAGCTAGAGAGTGGAATTAATGCCCATATAATTTACCTATTGATGAGCATCATCAAATGTTCCACTTTTTCAATTTCAAATACAATCAAACGATTGTTAGAAGGATCAACAACACTTAAAGTAGAGAGAAGAGATTTCCATTGGGATGGGAAAGTCTCGAGGACTTCCAGTGTTGACATCGTAGAAAGAGACCGCACCAAGTCATCTACTATGCTATAGGTATAGGCGGTTTAATAGAAGTAACATTTCAACATAATAGACCTTTGGGGAACTTTCAAGGAACCTCGACTTTAAGTGGAGGGATCTATAAGGTACCATTTGGTAAAGATAGAGGCTCAATGGATACTTTGGGCTGGGAATCGGATGCCAGCTATGAAGGGGGGCTTGTCATATTGGTGTGACAAAATCTAGAGGTTGATGTTTTGGGTGTTGAGTTTGTGAGAATTCATCATGAGAATCTAGTAATTGTTCGGTCTCGATTGTGAAGGTGGAGGTGTTTCATTACCCTATGTGAGTTATGCAGTTATATATCCTTGATGAGGAAATTGATTGGTAAGCACAGCTAGTTGTGATGAAGAAGGAGGGGGAGGAGGTGGATCTATAGGCTGAGTTCCTCTAGGAGCAGCTACTTGAGCTTCCCTTGTGTTATCTCAAAATCAAGCCCTGGAAGGCTGCAGACCAGGAAGACTTCAAGTAACTGTTTCAAACCAATCTTTTAGCTAAGGCTTAGCCTCCTTATCCTGAGAGGGCTCTCTCAAAGGATTAAAGGTTTTATGATTATGATTAAGATGGCTAACTCTTTGTGAAACAAATATGAATGAGGCTAGTGAAATCAAAATTAACAAGCATCCATTGGGCTTATGGAGTCATATGTCATTTAGCATTAACAGTAGAATTGGCTTTGCAATGAAATCAAGGCATTCAAATTTCAATATAAACAGAGTACATCAAACACAACATGACAGCCTATGAGTATATGAAGGAAAATAGAACACTGCAAGTGATTTCTAAGTAATCAAAAACTCATAATACTATAGACAAGATGAAAAGACAACAAGAGGAATTCATACATTGAAGTCTCTATGATTCTTGAGCAGCAGAATCCAATACTGTATTACCAAAAGAAATAGAGTCTTTACATAAGCTTAACAACAGAGCCTTTTTTTACATCAACTTCCAACCCTTATTACATTGCTCTTTCTCCTATTTATAGAGCTCTTCTTCCTGATTGATATTCCTCCTCCAGCATGAGGGGAACTCGAAATCTACTTCTAATGACACCTATTCAACTTTTAACTGCCTATTAAATGTAACAAACTTCAACTAGACTTTCTAGAGATCTAAATCAAGTAGGATTCTAACACCATGTTATGCTAATAATAGCCTTGATTACAATGGTTCTCGTTCTTTGACATCTGGTCCCTTTTGCAGTTTGGCTGTGATGGATGTTCAAGGCTCCATGTTGGTCTTCCATGCCACATCTTCTCCATTATCCTGAAACATAGGAAACTACCCTTGCTCATCGGTCTTTAGTTTGCCTTATAATTTTCGACTCCACAGAAGTATGTCCTTCATCTTTGATTATCCAAAATGTGAAAGATGGCCACGTCCTTGATGTGTTGTCCACCTCCTTTATATTTAAAGGCAAAAATTCCTTCAAGCTGTTTTGACATATTTTGAACTGTGGTAAATGTGCTCACTTTATGACAAGAATTTAAAGTTGGACCCAAATCCATATTTCCTCCACTTGTCTTAACCTGGTTGAATGTTGAAGCTTCAGATGATGCCTTGTATATATTCACCTTTCAAACTTTCCCGCTTATGTTTCAAAACTGGTTGAATGATATTGGATTATTTAGCTTTAGCAGTTTCGTAGCGCGCTACGAAACTGCTAAGCTCTAGTCATCACCTTCAGCAGTTTTGTAGCGTGCTACGAAACTACTGAGTTGTTTCAAAAATCACAATTTCAACCCAAAACTTTGCTATTTGAGCACTTTTCTATTAAAACATTCTTACAACGGTTTCAACACCTTCCAAAATTGAATGGGAATGTTCGAAAAGATTATATCAAGCAAAACTATCAAAATTTTGAAATATCTCCTTACTTGAAGTGAGTTCTCTTTATGGAGATCCTTTTTTCTTGTCCAATTGAATCTTTAAGTCTTCAACTTGTTTTCTCAGTACTTTGATCCCAGACTTGAGGTTTATATTGACTTTTCTGATAAATTGAGCTTCTTTTCAAGTTTTCCACACTGCCTTCTTTTTGAGTGGCAACTGTTTTGCCTTTATCCTTTCTTTCATGAGGCTGTGTCTCCTCCCTTGTTTCATTTTCCCTTGGCGACACCTCCTGTACCTGTTTGAACTTCCTTGTTATGGGTCTCCTGGGTTTGAAAACAAAATGTTTAGCTTGATCATCAAACTTAAGTTTCTTTGAGGCTTTGACCTTCTTAGCCTTCTCTTTTCTTGATTGAATCAAATTAGCTTGAACTAATGGGGACTCCTAAATGTCAATTGCTTGCAATAAATCATTTAAATCTCCCTTGGAAATAGGAATTTCTTCAATAGCCACTGACTTACCCTTTTCTTTTACCACCTGGCTCCTCGTTTTTCTTCTTTGAACTCCTTCACCTGTGCTTGATTCATGTACAGTTTCCTTATCCTGAATTTTCTACTTAAGGGAATGCTGGGGTGTATCCTGAATAATCAGTGGCTTGGTGGATTCCCTTACTTGCTTTCTTGCCTTTAACTTTGAAAACCTCTTGGCTCTTGTTTCTACTTGAGGACCTGTTGTTGAAAGATATTTTGCAGCTAGAGGGCTGAGACCGGTCTTGCTCTTGAAATCGGCCATGAATATAAACGTGTCCCAGCCTCTGCCTACCCTTTAAAGTTCATGCAAAACAAGTAACTTAATCAGGCCATGGTGAAACAAAGAAGTCTCACAATCCTCTTTTCTTAATTGCACCTTGTCACACATTTTACTCAAACTGCGGAATAAGAAAAAGGTAGATCAATAGATGCCTTCCCTGTAAAATGCAATAGAAGTTTGAAATGGTATGAATACACCTTGTTATATCTTCCTTCACAGGTCAGGTATTTCTGTATACAGGTGAGAAAATGTGCGTAGGACTCTTTGACATAGCTCCTAGGAACAGACTTGCTCAAATCCGAGTTAACGAATTCCTTCTTTAAAAACTCTTTGCATGGGTTCATGTCAAATTTGAAATTCTTGAACCAATTTTCTTGCCCTCTTGGAATCTCTGTAACTGTGGATATCATGTCTAGTAAAACCTGCAATTCTATCATACCAACCTTTGAGTTTAATCCTGTAAAATTCAGTGCAAATTCTTTAGTCACTTGTGCATGACCTCCTTGTAGCTTCTTGCAGAAGTTCCAACATCCAGCTTGTTTAAATGCCTTCTCCACTTCTCTGTTCTTCAATGTTATATCCAAACCTTCAAGCTCGTTTCTCAGACATTTTCCTGATCTGTGTTCTTTCCTTTCTATTGACCCCTCCATGAAGTTTCAGTGACATGTAGGCAAGGAATGCTAGCACTGTTCAAACTGCAAACTCTGCCTCTCTTGAATTTCTGCCTCACCTGATAGCTGCCTCGCTTGATTTGTTGCCTTGCTTGATGACAATGTTTTTTCAAATTGAATATTGTATATTATGTTTTTTTAAATTGAAATCTTGCAGATTTGTTACTCATGCAAGGCTTACAATCATCATTAAAACTTGTGCATAGGTGGCTTTCCTTGGAACTTGTATTTCCTGTGTATCAACATACCTAATGGTTGTGATAATGGAGATAGGTGGTTGGACGCGATATGTGGAGTACATGAACTGAAAAAGAAGGACGCAACCATAGATTAACTTAACGGATTTGACAGTTGGGAAAGATTCGCTGCGGAATGCACGAATCTCTGATTTCGTAGCACGGTCAGTATAAATTTTGAATGATGCGCTGCGAAATCACCTAATAACGTATCGCATTGTGAAAACACCTAATGGGCTTTTGCGCTGTGAAAACACTTCAGAAAGGTTACAAGCGCTACGTAATTACCTAAAAGGCTTTGTGGTAGATAATGATTTTTTAAAACAAAGTGGCACATGACTATGAGATCAGTGATGAATGAGGGTGACCAGTGATAGATAAGAATGCATGCTTGACTCATGACCTCCTAAGACTCAGACTCAAAGGAAAAACGAAATCAAACTTAGACTAACATTGACCTTTATCATCAAGTTAGTATGAGAAATTTTGGCATTAGATTTCTTAAGTGATAACACCATGCTTAGCACATTTGAGGTAATAGGGGATACTCATGAGTATAATGCCCATATACGAAATACTCCACAACAGGCACAAGGTTTATTCGTACAAAGAGCCCTTTTTTTTGTGGGTTGTCCACCTTGTTGCTGGGTTGTAGAAGAAGGTTGGTCCCCCTGAGGGGCATTAAGTGGTGGAACTTGGTTTCCTTGGTTACCTTGAGATGGTTGGTTCTAGTTACCCTTCCCCTTTTTCTTTCGCTTGGGGTTGGGGGGATTGGTTGCACTCTACTGAGCATACACTTGACCTTGAGGAGGTGGTTGTTGTTGTGGCAGAGGTGGGGGAGACATGGCAGGTTGGTATGTTGGTGTTGGAGGGGCTTGAATGATAGGAAGTGCATAAGGATAGAAAGGATTGGCAACAAAATTGTGATAAATAGGTGAAGTAACATCTACCCTTGGAATCTATTGATGCTAATAGGGATATGTGTGTGATGTGGTTAAACCTTGGTAATGATTTCGATGAGAAGGAGCAGGAGGAATATAGGTGTAAGTGGAATTGGTACCCCCTAGGGTTGACCATAACTCATCTGGGGTTGAGGATATGGTGGAGGTGGGGGGTGTGATATAGATCCAAACAGCATGAGATGCCCCCAACACATTAGCAGCACTAGGCCAAGGCAGATTGGGAACAAAAGTATAAACATATCTTGATTGTGCATAGATTAGGTCATATTTCAAATCTACTTGGAGCACATATTCCTCAAAGTAGGGAAAGTGGGAGGCGACATCTTTACCAATGGGAGCCAAAAGTGATCTAAGGAACCAATCCATATAGACAAATTCTTCAAATTTAGGATCTTTACATATGCTCCTCGTTATACGCCATTCTTGAACATGGTCACATAGGTAGGTGGTAGATGTTTGATGGAAAGAGGTCAAGAGTTCGATACCAGTGTCATAGCGTAGGGGTAACTGGAAGTAAGAAAGGAAAATCTTTGGCTAGAGTTGCGAAGGTGGAATGTGAGGCATGTGGTTGGTCCACATACCACTTGGCAACAACTCCAATAAGGGTGTGTTGGAACAAATGAAAATGAACGGAGTCTTTAGTGATGGAATTGGATGAACATCACATATGAAATGAATGAACATGATTGTTGGGATATTCTCTAGGTTTACCTTCAAACTTGGGGATATCGAAATGAATCTTGGTAGGCGTAGCAGACCAACTAGGTTCATGGAGAATAGGGTCGTTGATAAGCTAGCTGAAATCAAGGAGTCTCAAACTATCCATAAAGGGAAGCAATAGAGAAGGGGTAATCATATCGATAGAGGTTTCGGTTGTGAGGTTACCTTGGTTTCCCACACCCATGTTGGTGCCTGACATGGTGGTGGTACGGGGTTGGGAAGATGAAAAATGAAAGGAAGAACTAAAGTATGAATGAGGACTCAATGGAGGACTAGGAGAATGAACTCAAACTCGATGGGGAGGAGTAAGATGTCCTAAAGGAAACTAGGGACGAAGGCCATGAAGCCTTCGTGACAAACACCTAGGGGGCACAATGTCAAAAAAAGATGACTAAATAGACTAAAAGGGGATGATAGGAGAAAAATAACAACAAAAATCGAGAAAAAACCTAGTGCAGTGGTGCCAAGTGGAAACTAACTATATTAATATGCTACTCTAACTCAATAAAATGTGTTTTCTCAAATAAAATGACCTCTAACCTATAGGTGATATAAATGCTAAAAAAATTCCTAAATCTACTATTTCAAGTGGCCTTCCAAAAAACTTCTTACTTGACCAAATCGGATCCCTGCAAGTAGATATTTCTAGAGAAATGTGGGGTATATAACCAACTACTACCCACAGCCACTCCTATAGGGTGTTTTCCTAATATTGGTCACTCTGGTTACCTTTGTCACATGGGGGTGGTCAATTCTTGAGCTTTTTGATGATTAACCACCACACAGGATTCCTTGCCGTGGGTTCGGTAGCCCCAAGGAGGACCACTCGCATGATGACCTAGCCTAACCTCCTCTGAATCAAGTTTCTGATGCACTCCGGCTTTGGACCATGGGATGGTGAAGGATTTTATGCTCCCTAATATGTCAACTTCTTTGTCTCAATGTAAATGATCGATGGGTGTTATTGGAAGCCTATCCTACCAATCCTACACCTAACTAGATATATTTTTTGGCCTTAGTGCCAAAGTGGGCTTAATCTATGTGTGTTGAATTATTAAGGTGTAGTGTTTCAAGTCTTAGCTTGGCGGTGTTAACCAATCTCACATTTTCTTAGCGTGTGAGTGTGTGAAAATGATGTGTCAAGTGGATGAGTTAATTGAGCATGTTTTATGATGCCATATGTTGCTGAAAATAAAGTGTTGAAAAACTGTAAATAATGCTAAAAATGTATAGAAAAATAAACAGCAAATAAAGCACACAAAACCCCACCCAAGAAGGATATTACATAGCTAAGAAAGAGAAGGAAAACAAGCAACTCAAAGAAACACTAATGTCCAAGGGATATAATTTCAAAGGGACTATGATCTAAAGGCACTAATATGCTATAAATGTTGTAGACAAATAGAAAAAATCAGAGGTGAAAAATGTTGCAAATGATAGGAAATAAGCTCCAAAAACTAGGATTAAAATGATGAATAAACCTATCTAATAGGGCTGTAAAATAGTGGACAAAACCCTAGAATTTTGTGGTTGAAAGTGTTGTCACCTAGACTCCTAAACTCAACAAACCTGCTTCTAAATGATGGAGGTGTACTCTAAACCCTAGGGCGGTTTTTTCTTCCTCAGTGAGAAATTTCTAAGGGAATGTAGGCCTAGGGGTGACTTTTGAAATAATAGTAACCCTTCCCAGTACACACACAACACAGTTGGAAAATATGAAAAAAAATTGAATTTTTTTCTAAAAAAGTGCAAAACGTAGTTTTTGACCTGGAAAGAGCATTGTAATGCGGAAAAATAGCCAAAACGTCCACTTCAGAATGTAGGTATGGGGCCAAAAAGTGTGCTTTTCTCCTGGGAATCTCGGTTGGCAGATCTTGCCATGATTTTTTTGTCTCCTACTCGGCTAGTACATGGAACCTACAGAATGATGCGGAAAACTAATAGAAACCAAAAACATTTCCACAAACAAAGTGGATCTAAAAATAGAAATTCAGAGACTAACAATAATTGGAAAAACATGAAAAATCACTGAAATGATAGTCACCAAGGAGCTGAATAGTACACCAGTGGAGTCACCATTTTTTAGTTTAAAGATTACGGAAAGGTGTACCAAAAATACTTTACTTAATTCACTGGTGACAAGTGACCCTCACAACAAGATGTGGGTTTTTACGCTTGAGATGTGTAATGAGAAAGAAGAAAAAACCTACAACAAAAAGATCATATGAAATCTAAAACATAGAACAACAAGAAATAACTGATGCAATAACCCAATAGAATAAGACTTTAAATGAATAATATTTTTATTAATAGCACCCGGTTAAGAAGATTTACAACATGGTTCTATAAATCCCCCCTCTGTGGGATGGGTCTATAGGTTTTAACCCCATATAGAAATTACCTGTATATGAATTCTAAAAATAGAACATAGACAATGGCAAGAGCATAACACATGAAACAAATATACATAGATTTTTCCTAGATCCCAAAACCATGACTACCATATTGATTTTTCATTATGTTCCTTTCAATGTTACAATACATATATATACATGTCGAAGCATCCATAAACCCCAATCCATTAACCCTGGATTAGAACATAACCATAGTTCTCTTGATCGGATCTACAAAATACCATGGACCGAAAATCATCATGTTCAAAACCATGTGCGAAATCCATGCACAAAACCATATGTAGGTTCGCCCACCTAATATAGGGTCCATTTTTTTTTTTGATATTTAGGTCCACCCACCATTCCGCACAAGGGCTAGTCATGGAAAGAATATAACACAACCTAATAAGGTCCTTTTATGTCCTTATGCTTCAACAATCTATTTCTCTCTCTCATTATACCAAAAACCCAAAACAAGATAGAACTTACGTGGGAGCTCAAATGGCATGAGTTGATAATGGTGATGATGATAGTGATCATGGTGAAGAATGAATATAAAACCCTCTTATTTATAACAAAGTATTGGAATAAATTAGAAATTGGGAAATAATAAAATATTATTGACCAAATCAAGATCTAATTGTTAGGAATACTTTATTATATTTTTTTGGAGAGGGAAAAGATATTCAAAGTGGTCAAGTGTCTTTATTTAGAAAATGGTTAAAGTAATTAACAAATAAAATGATTTATTGATCACTTTGCAAACATTAAGCAAGATGTGAATTTGAAATAATTATTAAATAATGATTTAACAATTATTCCAAAAATAAAATTAAGGAATAATAAATAAATAGTGATTTATTTAATTATTCAAAGGTGATTTAGCCAAATGTGATGAAAAATAATTATCAAATAATGATTTAATAATTATTCCTAGAGAAAATTAAATAATGATTTGTTTAATTATTCTCATAGAGTTTTCTAATTTTAATGAGAAATAATTTAATAAAAGTGGTTTACTAAATCATTCCTATGGTGAAAGTGATTTTACTATAGTAAAATTAATCCTACATGGTGTATTTCGATCCACCTAGTTAAAAATTACTAGGTGATAATTTTTTAGCTGATAACAACAGAGTAGTGGACTACAATTCACATGGCTCCCCTTACATTCCTGACATGAAATCTATGGAATGGGAAAGATTAGGTGAGCACCAAGAGGAAGAGTATTCTCCTGATCTGGTCAATACACTAAGGAGTCTGTAGGTTTTAACCCCATACAGAAATTACCTGCATATGAATTCTAAAACATAGAATATAAACAATGCGAGAGCACAACACATAAAACACATATACACAGAGATTTCCCCTGGATCCCAAAAGCAGGACTACCAGCTTGATTTTTCATTATGTTCACTTCAATGTTACAATACATATTTATACATGCCGAAGCATCCAATACCATGGACTGAAAAACGATAGGTAGGTCCGCCCAACCAAATATAGGGTCCAAAAAAAATTTTCTCGGGGCGCTGCCGTGGACCCCGCAGAGGGGGGATACCTACTGCCCCTCAAACCCCCCAGACAAGGGGGTTTCCGCGTCCCCTGTGACCCCCCTGCTACATAATCGACGCAATGAAGGGGGCAGTCTTCCCCCCCTCTAACCCCTCGGTTCACTACATAGGTTAGTCGTGGAAAGAATATAACACAACCCAACATTCTCCCACTTGTTGTTTTCTTTCCATAGGAGGCCACATGAGAGCTTAATCATTTATCTAGCCATGAAATGTTCATTCTTTCTCTACACCAAGAGAACTTCTCAGAGCTCACAGATTTTGTCAATGCATCTGCACTATTCTTCAAAGTGTCCACCTTTACCAGCAACACCTTTTTGTCTTCGATCATATCCCTCACAAAGTGATATTGAACATCAATGTGCTTTATCTTTGAATGATAAGCATGGTTATTTGCCAAGAAAATTGCACTTTGGCTATCGTAGTCTATCCTTATAGCTCCTTGTATTAACCCCATACTTGAACACAATCTCTGCAACCAAACTGCATCCTTGCTTGCATGAGTGGCTGCCATGTATTCTGCCTCTGTAGTTGATAGTGCCACTACAGATTTTTTCTTACTCATCCAATTGATTGCACCTCCAAATAGGTTAAACACATACCCACTTTTATATCTTCTCTGATCTAGATTTCCAGCTCAATCTTCATCAACAAAGCCATGGATATCCAAAACTTTGTCCAATCCTAGTCTTCCTTGATAGCACAAACCATAATCACTAGTGCCACGCAAATACCTAAAAGTCCACTTCACTGCTGTCCAATGCTCCTTCCCTAGTTTTGACATAAACCTGCTCAATACTTCCACTGCATGTGCAATGTCTGGTCTAGTACAGACCATTGCATATATCAGGCTACCGAATGCACTTGCATATGGAACACGGGACATGTCCTCTTCCTCTTCTTGTGTCTTGGGACACTGTTCAACATATAACTTTACACCTACAGGAATAGGAACCTTCACCTATCTACTATCCTGCATATTAAACCTCTATAGTATTGTCTTAACATACTTCCTCTGGTTTAACTAGAGCTTCCTCTTTGCCCAATCTCTTTTAATTTCCATGCCCAAAATATAGTTTGCAGCACCAAGATCTTTCATGTCGAATTTGGAGGACAATTGGGTCTTCAAATCCTGGATAATTTCTTTGTCATTTCCAACCAGCAACATATCACCCACATACAAGACCAGATAAATAACACGGTACCCAATTAATTTAAAATACACACAGTGATCTTCTTTGCTTCTAGTGAAGATAAGTCCCCGTATAAATGTATCAAATTTCTGGTACCACATCCTTGGTGACTGTTTTAACCCATACAGAGACTTATTTAACTTGCATACCAGTTCCTTCTTACCCTTCACCGCAAAGCCTTCAGGTTGCTTCATGTAGATCTCCTCTTCCAGATCCCCGTGAAGAAATGTTGTCTTCACATCCATCTGTTCTACCTCAAAATCAAAAGCGACAACAACATATAAAAGTAATCTAATAGAAGTTACCTTGGCAACAGGAGAAAAAATATCACCAAAATCAATTCCCGACACCTAGGAATAACCTTTTTCTACCAACTGAGCTTTGCATTTCTCCACCTTTCCTTCTACATTTTTCTTCTTCTTGAACACCCATTTTCTACCAATGGGTTTCCTTCCAGCGGGCAACTCCGCCAGATCCCAAGCCTCATTTTTGTGCAAAGATGCCATTTCATCAACCATGGCCTCTTTCCAAAGTTTGCCATCCTCTGAATCTTTTGCTTCCTTCACAGTTCTGGAATCATCGTCAATAATAGATAAAGAAAAATTTGAATAGAAAATAGACGGACTATACCTTTCTGACTACCTTCCTTCTCGAACTGATCTTCTCACACCCAGAGTTTGTGGCTATTCATCTTCTGATTCCTCTGTTGTAGAGTCTGATTCTTCCTACTTAAGCTCAAACTCTATCTTCTCACGTTCCTTTAGTTGGACTTCATGTTAAATAGCATCTTTCACCTTTCTGAACACCACATCTCGGTTGTACACAACTTTCCTTATTACTGGGTTCCAAAGCTTATAACTCTTTAAACCATCCTTATACCCAATCAAGATGCACTTTTCAGATTTACTATCCAACTTGGTTCGTTTCTGCTTTGGAACATGTACATATGCATCACATCCAAATACCCTCAGATGTGAAAGAGAGGGTTTCTTACCAGTCCCTCTTGTGGAGTCTTATCCTCCAACGCTGACGAAGGTGATCTGTTGACCAGGTAACATGTTGTCTCCACCGCCTCTGCCCAGAATTCTTGTCCTAACATGGCACCATTGAGCATGCTTCTTGCCCTTTCCATCAATGTCTTATTCATTCTTTCTGCAACTCCGTTTTTCTAAGGTGTTTATGGAGTAGTCTTCAGTCGTGCTATACCACACTTCTTATAGAATTATTCAAATTCCTTATTGCAAAACTCTCCACCATTATATGTCCTTAGAACCTTTATCTTCTTCTCTGTCTAGTTTTCCACCAGAGCCTTCAATTCTTTAACCCTGTCAAAGACTTTAGATTTCTTCTTAAGGAAATATATCCATGTATTCCTTGAGAAGTCATCTATAAATGATACATAGTACATAGACTTACCCAATGATGGAACCTTCACAGGTCCAAACACATCACTGTGCACAAGCTCTAATATTTGTTTCGTCCTCTTACCACCAGAGGGGAAACTCACCCGATTCTGCTTCCCATATACACAATTTTCACAGAAATCAAAATCCAAAGAGCTATTACTCATACCTTCTACCATACCTTTACCATGAAGTATTTGAAGGCCCTTCTCTCCAATATGTCCAAGCCTTTGATGCCACAACATGGTCTTCTCTCCAGAGACCACTAGATTTTCTGCTCCACTCTTAGGAACCACAGAACTGTTGCACCCATCAACAACAGTGCTACCTTGCAACTTGTACAGAGTTCCAGTCCGAACTCCCCACATTAATAGCAGTGCTCCTTGAACCATCTTGTAGGTATCCTTCTTGAACACTGTTTTTATGCCTGCATCATCCAGCTTGCTTATAGAAATAAGATTTCTAGATAATACAGGAATATACAGAATACCCAGAAGTGTTCTAACCCTTCCACCTTGCAACTTCAACATTACTTTTCCAGGACCAATGATTTTAGCCTTCCTATCATCCCTTATGAAGACATCACCACCATCGTATTTCTCATACTCGCAGAACCACTCTCTATGGGGAGTGAAGTGAAAGGATGCACCTGAGTCAATCAACCATACCTCATGATCTACATGTGTACTTGAAGAAGCCAAGTACACATCCCCACCTTCATCTGAGGTGGTTTTCACCTCTGCAGAAGAAGCATCATTAGATCCCTTTCCTTTGTCAGGAGCTTTAGATTTACAGTCCCTTTCGTAGTGCCCTTCCTTTCCACATTTCCAACACACTAGCTTTAGAGGTTTTCATAGAGATTTAAATCTCCCACTCGATGACTTATTTTTGTTTCTATTATGGGACCTTCCTCATACAGACAAGGCATCACCACTCTGGCTCTCCATATTTTTCCGTCTCATCTCCTTTGTCAGCAAGGATGAGACTATTTCATCAAACTGCAAGGCAATTGCATTGCTACCTATTGCAATAACTAGACTATCCCACGAATCTGGTAGAGAACACAAAAAACTAATGCACTTATCTTCATCTAAAATTTTGATATCAACAGATGATAACTGACTTACCATAGTATTAAACGCATTCAAATTCTCTATCACTGAGTCTCCATCTTTCATCCTTAGGTTATACAAATTTTTATGTAGGAATAGTTTATTCACCAGAGACTTAGATTGGTACAAAGTCCCTAACTTGTCCCACAAAGCCTTAGTCATAGTTTCCCTTGATACATTCAACAATACCGAATCTGAGACACACAATCTGATTGTGCTCTTTGCCTTCCAATCCAACTTCTTCCATTCTTCATTAGACATGCCCGTTGGTTTAGTACCCAGATCTACCGTGATCCACTAATCTTTATCCACCAACAAATCCTCCATCTTGAGTTCCACAACTAAAAACTTTGACCATTAAATTTCCCGATCTCTATCTTTCCACTTCTCACCATCTTCTTTCACCACCAGAATCGATCTCACAGATCTCCCATTGAACAGGGTCTACCACAAGCCTGAGCAAAACCCTTCAGCAATAAAGACATCCCATTAAAGCCAAAAACTACTCTAATACCAAGTGTAGGTTTTAACCCCATATAGAAATTACCTGCATACGAATTCTAAAACATAGAGAATAAACAATGTGAGAGCATAACAAATAAAACACATATACACAGAGAATTTCCCCTAGATCCAAAAACTGAGACTACTAGCTTGACTTTCATTATGTTCCTTTCAATGTTACAATACATATTTATGCATGTTGAAGTACCCAATACCATGGACCGAAAACCATCGCGTCCAAAACCATGGATCGAAAAACCATAGCTAGGTCTTCCCAACCTAATATAGGGTCCAATTTTTTTTTTTGTTAAGGTGCTACCTCGGACCCCGTAGAGGGGGATACCCGCCCCTTCAAACCCCCCAGACAGGGGAGGCTGCCGCCCCCCCTGCTGTGCAATCAACGTAATGAAGGTGGGGCTCCAACCCCCCTCTAATCCCCCGGTTCACTACGTAGGTTAGTTGTGGAAAGAATATAACACAACCCAACAGATTCTGAGGGAAGAGATAAGAAATTGCAAACCAGGCAATAACAACTTGATTAAGGCACAAGAAAGGCTTGCTAGAGCTCAAGAAAAGAAAGCAAAAGTTAATTCAATCATCCTTTAGATCTTTTTAGATTTATAGAGATGGGGATAAATGGGGATCAATTATGGATGGGAATAAGAGAGTAATGGGGCATATGGAAGTAAGTCTCTTAGAAGACACAAGTTGGACTAATATGATATAGTCAAAAGTGTCAGACCTTCAGATACACCTAACATGAGGAGTAGTGCTTATGGATTTCATTCTAGCTTCAGTTTTGAGGGACATCATCACCATTACCACCAACATCCTTATAGGAGGAGTGAGAAGTAGTAATTTCCATAAGAGTTTAAGAAAGCCAAGATACCTACCTTTAGTATCAAGGAAAAAGAAAAAATATGGTGGGAAGGTGTTAAGCATGTCAGAGGCATCAGGGATGAGGAGCCGATTTGGGATGAGTTTGATGTCAGAAGATGCAAAACCATTTCAGCATTGAACTTTTGATGGAGATCATTGTAGGAAGGATTTCCCTTTGGATCAGAGTGTGCAGTGGATGTGTGGTAGGCCTCAGATCTCTAATGTGCAGGAGGTAATGATAGTTAGGGATGTAGGTTAAAGCATTCCCTAGAGCTATGTAGTATTGGATATTAGGCAAGCATACCATCAACCATTTATCATTAAGGTGGAAGTGGAACTAGGGGGGAGTTTCAGGAAGAGCCCCAATGCATCTCGCAGTAGAAGGATCTCATGCTCTAAGACCAAGTAATAGAGAAAGTAAAGTGCATGGTAGCGCTTTGGGGTTGATGAAATGACATGGTAGATGGTTGAACAAGTGCATACATAACAATTGTATTTCAGTTATGACTAGATTCATCAAGGGAAATGGAATACCTTGGGAGATGGTATGGATGTGTTCATTTGCAGAGTAGCATGTTGGGTACAACAAGTAAGGTAGCTGGTATATTATTATATTTATTATGCACTTATAGTTGCATGTTTATGACAATATGATGTAGGGAATTGCATGGGAAAGAGACTACCATAGATCTTGAAGAAGACTCGGGTTGAGCTTTCATTTGGAAGCATTGGGAAGCCATGGGGGGTGAGTCATGGTGTCTGTTGATAGTCTTGTGCTTTGGTATTTTGTGATTTGTTTGCACTTGATTTGAGGTTTTGATTATGTCTAGTGCATGGACATGCCACTTTGTTTGTGGCCTTGTATTGTTATTTCTTTTTCATGGTTTTCTTATTGTTTTCTTCTTGTTATTGCCTTTTTGTTTTGAAGGTCTTAGGGAATTGGTCGGGGAAATAGGAAATTTAATGGAGCTAGGGGAGAGGTAAATGAAACAAAACAAGTAATGTAAGATCTAGATAAATCTTGATGCATGTATAAAGGAAACTGAAGGAAAGAATATGACAACCAGTTGTGCTGTTGGGTCCACTGGGATAAATGGACAATGGTAGGAGAGTCATGAGAAAGGTAACAAGAAATGTAGGGTGAATGGATTTGAGGCATCAGATGCCTTCGCTATGTTGGGAATTGTTTTCCTCAATGTTGAGCATGCATTACACATATAAAAAAGTTCTATTAACCTTGAACTTATGAAAATAGCTAATTGTGTTGTGACCATGATTATGCTAATGTTTATGTGTGTGTGTGTGTGTATTCCATTTTCTACAACATTGTCAGGGATCATTTTTATGGAAGAATGATTGCTCTATACAGATGAATGGCATGAAAAGGTTCATGGTTTTATTAGGAATCAAGTGGGTAAAGTAGCCCTGAAATATCTATGAGGTTAGTATCATGTGGATATGATTTTGATATTCTGTGTTTATGCTAATGTTTATATATATGTATGTACATATACATATATTATATATATAATATATTATATATATTATATATATATATAATATATATATATATATATATATATATGCATGTATGCATGTATGTATGTATGTATGTATGCCATTTTCTACAGGGTCATCAGGGATCATTCTTATGGAAGAATGATTGCTCTATATAGATGAATGGCATGGAAAGGTTCATGGTTTTATAAGGAATCAAGTGATTAAAGTAGCCCTGAAATATCTATGAGGTTAATATCATGTGGATATGATTTTGATATTATGTGTTTAAAAGTGGTTTATAATTATGCCTATGTTTATGCTATGGAAGCCAATGTTGAGGGACACATCAATGGAATGAAAGGAATGTGATTTGCAACATGCTGGGACAAGAAAGGATAGTGGAAAGAACCATAGACATTGGACTTGGGTTTTTCATGCAAGTAGTAAGGCGAGGGAAAGACACTAGAGGCAAGGTTGCCTAGTAGAGATGGTATGGTCTCTGGATGTGCAGTTTTGTTGTTGAGTACATGTTGTGTTGTGTACATGTGGTATTGTGCTATGTGTATTGTGTAGTTGTTGTATCATGACGTGTATTCATTATGTTGTACTATGTGTGGTGTTGTACATCAGTTTTAGGTGTATGTGCTATGTTATACACAGGGTGTAGGTGTATGTGTTATGTTACACATCATGTGTCGTTGTAGGTGTTGTTATGTATATTGTGTGTATGTGTACGTGTTAGGCATTGGTTCCTTGGATCCCTAAAGGTTGTGGGTAGAGCCCTGTAACAACTTGGGATTCCCCAGGGGATGTGGGTTGAGTTATTAGTCCCCGGAGCCTGAGGGTTGGGACAAATGCTCTAAAGCCTTGAAATAGCTTGGGTTCCTTGAAGGTTGTGGGTTGATTTATTAGTCCATGGAACCTGTGGGCTAGAACAAATGCTCTGGAGCATTGGACAACTTGGGATGAGGCTAACCTTGAGTTGGTGATATTGAGCGCAGAGGTGGTATAGTATTTGGATTCCCTTGTTGTTGATATTGAAGAGAAGAGAAGGCACTGGGTGCTTGTCGAGTTTGGAAATCAATCCAATGTGTACATGATTGAAGAGAAGATAATACACTGGGTGCTTGACGAGTTCAGCAACCGATTTGGTGTGTGTACAAAAAGATCAAAGAAAAAAGGTAGAAGAAAAGAACCATTTGAAATATAAGTATCAATATTTTATTTCAGTTTTTAATTATGCACTTGATCTATGCTTCTAATTTACGATGGTTGAATTTTGAGCTAACTAGATGTGATATGTTTATATATAATGATTTGATCAAAGAGCTAGTTTGACTTGCTATGATAGGAAGTAAAGAGAACTGCAGGTGTACCTTATTCATGAGTTACCAATGAGGTATGATTTGAATTTATTTCAATTCCTTTTGAATTTGATGGAAATTATGTGCTTGGTCACAGGAAAGCATGGAAAATGCCAAGGTTTGGGTGGTTGAAAATTCCTAATTTGGGTCATTGGAATTGGTAGCTAGAGTGTTAACAACTGCAATTAAAGGAACTGGAACATGCAATAGTATGTTGGTAAGGCATTTAGGAGTAGGGCCACTGTGGGACACTAGTACCCAATAGTGTTGATTGGTTTCCATGAGCATTCTATGACTGGTATGATGGTTTTGAGGCAAATATATGCCTTGTTTTTTGGACCTTTTGATGCGAGGAAACCTTGCCAAGGGATGGATCACCCGAGAAGCGGATGCTAGAAGAACTTGGAAGGTGTGTGACTGCACAAAAGGGTGGAACCAGATTGCACAAGGGATTATATAGCAAAGAAGGGAAGATTGGGAAATAATTTTTTTTTGGTCATTAGCATTTTTAGATGGAATTAGAAACACATTGGGAATGTTCCCTAGAACATTGATCAATAATTGTTCACTGAGAGGACAAGTAGTGTAGGGATTGAAGCGATAGACATTGGATGTAGAATTTGGTTTTGACAGTAGATTTTGCATGTCCTGGGAAGGAGTTGAATCCTGGTATTAATTTGAGGGTGGAGTTGTGAGCCTTTGAATTCCCTTGTTGCTAATGCAAGCATCACATCCTTTTATTTGCTGGTAGAGAAAATGTGCATATGTATAAATGTGTATATTATTGTGAATATTGTATTGAGTTGGATCTATGAAGCTCCATAGGTAGTATGTTTTGTTTTCAGTGATTTGTTAGTCATAAGTGTCATTGGACACCTAGGATGGTGTTCCCCGAAGGGGGAGGGGTTTGTAACAACCCCTAGTTGATTTTCTATGTAAATAAAATAAGATGAAGGTCATGGGAGATGTATTCCAAGTTGAATGTTGGGAAAAACATAGTGACAGGTATCACTTGTGATTAATTAATGGATATGGAAATTAGTAAAGGAAAAGTGACAATAATTGGCATTTATTTATGGAAATAAAGGAAAATAGGAGAAAAGGAAGGTGAAGAGACACAAATTTTCATCTAAGGGAAATTAGAGGAAAAATGAAGGGAAATGAAGAAAACAGAGGCCTCAATGACAAAAATAATTTTGAGGATCATTTCACAGTTTTTTGTCAGTTTAGTTTTGGAGATCTCATTTCATTCTCCCATACTCTTGCACCCTTAGATCATGCTTTGAGCACTCTAGGATTCACTTGGATTTAGAGAAAGAAGGCAAATGAAGTCGAGGAAGCACAAGGAAATTGTTAGATCGAGAGCTGTAGTTGGATTGTTATGCATGTAACAGGTTGCATGTGTCATTCCCTTGTTTATTTATGGATGCATGGTATATGCATATGTTTCTTTGGTTATGTGTGGTCATTGGCATGGATATTTTCCTGGATTGACGGTGATTTTAGCCTTGCCTTGCCATTTCCTGGATAGCCATGGTGTTGTGAATTTTTCCCCTTGTTTTTTTGATGGTTCTGAAGTTCCCAATGGTTATGGGTTGAACCAAATGATCTGGAAGACCAGGAACAACTTAGGTTGAGTTACTAGTTCCTAGAGTTGTAGGTCGGAAAAAACACTATGGAGCTCTTGGTGGATTGAGTTACTAGTCCCTAGATCCATGGTTGGAACAAATGCTCTAGAGCCTTGGAACATGTTGGGTTGAGATACTAGTTCCTAGAGTCCTGGACAACTTGGGTAGAGACTAGTTAGATGATGTTAGTGATTTCTAGAACATAGAGGTGAAATCAATGAGGTTGAGGATTGAGGTTGTTTGGAATCTAGAAGCCCTGGTTGGTTTTGTTTTAGTTTACTCCATGAGATCCCACATTCATGCTTATAATATGGCATGGGGGTGATTGGCTGAAAGAGAGATTTGGTTCAATCAAATCTATGGTCAGGCGGTATGTTGAAGTCCCTAGCTTGGTTTGAATTTTCATATGTTAAGAAGAGTTATTTTCTTATTGTGATTTATGAGCACTTGTATTGGTTATCATGTTGACATTATGGTTGACCTTCCATGGCTTCTATGTTGGTTAATTGTTGATAATATGATGTATGCTAGCTATGGATCTTGTCATGATTTGCTAAGTTATCAAATGGTTGATGAATATATGGACTAATAAGTGTTGTTTCAACTAGCTATAAAGGGCTTATATCATTCTTGTTAATTCTCAGATGAAGATTATTAGTTTATGATCAGAGATCTATTCGTGACATGTATCTTACATGTTTTCCATATGTTCGTGACTTGGATCAAGAACTCTAGGACAAGTCGTTTCTTCAAGTTTGAATGTTTGGCTTTCTCATCATGTAAATTATGATTCTAGAAAGTTATAGGTGATTATGGGTAGCGTTGTGGTGTCCTGAAAAGGTGGCATAGATCTTGGAACTGCATGCTCAAAACATATGGATTTAGGCCATAACTGCATGGAATCAGTCCTATACATGTAGTTGGAGATAACCGCACTCTTTCCTTGTTTTTCTTTCGATTGGGGTGATAGGTCAGAGAAAAATGGTTCCAGCTCAGGGGGTGATCACCTAGGGTGGCTTTTCATCTCCTTAGTGATATGTAGTCCATGCAGGATGTCAATAAATTTGTCAGTTTGTCAGCCCCACATCCCTAAATGGAAGTTAGAGTTTGGGTCATGTCATAGTGACACACATCTCATGTTTACCTGGGTGATCTTGTGAATTTGGGTAAATGTGGGAGGGGTCTTTACAGTCAGGTTGGAATTGATGTCAACTAATAGCCACAAACACCCAACTAATTTTCTCCTCTACAACATGTTGATGAGACTGTGCATGATGATAAGATGGCTGCAGAGGTTTCTAAGGCTCATATAGGCTCTGGAGGTCATGATGATGAGGTTATGATGTGTTTCACAAGAGTTACAAGAGTATTCAGAGGTTGGAAAAGCTTTGGAGGTGTCTGGGTAGGTGATGTAGAAGCATGGTAGATTTTTGTGTAGAGCAGCTATGATTTTCCTCAAGTGAGAAAAACTTCACTAGTATGCTAACTAGCATAGACTGATTATTTTAGTAGCCTCATAGGGTTCCCACTCTATCCCAACAATGATCATACCTTTGATACACTTCTATCCCCACAATGATGCTTATAGGTGAAGAAAACTAAAAACCAAGGGCCAAACCATTGAGTTACCCTAGGTAACTCATGAGATCGAAAAGGACCAGAAAAAGGACCAAAATGTTATTTTTGAAAGGATAAAGAAGATATGGACCAAAGTACTTGGATTCTACCAAAGGGATCAAAGTGGACCAAATTAAGCATGTTGAGTTGTGTTATATTCTTTCCACAACTAGCCCCAGTAGGTCGATGGACCTACCTATGGTTTTGTGCATGGATTTCACACATGGTTTTGCATGTGATGGTTTTCGGTACATGGTATTTTGTAGATCCAGACAAGGTAACTATGATTATGTTTTAATCCAGGGTTAATGGATTGGGGTTTATGGATGCTTCAGAATGTATATATATGTATTGTAACATTGAAAGGAACATAATGAAAAATTAATCTGTTAGTCTTATTTTGGGATCTAGGGGAAAATATCTATGTATATTTGTTTTATGTGTTATGCTCTTGCCATTGATTATTTTCTATTTTTTAGGATTCGTATGCAAGTAATTTCTTTATGGTGTTAAAACCTACATCAAGCGATCAAGACCAAAGAAATGGAGAAAATATATAAAAGGCTATAGGAAATGAGATGAGGAGGAGAGAGATCAAGTCTATGCCAAGATGCTACTAGAATAAAGTCTGAAACTCAATGTTTATATTTTGATTGTAATTCATCTCTATCTACTTTGATATGCTTCTAGAAGATCTCACATATTCTCATTTATGCTTCAATTATTTGCATATTTTATTAATAATGGATGACGTAATATATAATCATTTAACCTTGAAACCATCTAATATTCCCCTTCATCTTTAAAAGTCTTGGCATGCCTTGGGTGAGATGTTTCCCCCTTGTGAGGGAATGGAAATGCTATTATTTTTCTAGACTACGATGGGTCTTTATTGGTAACTTGAGGTCAAACCTAAGGTCTGAAAAGTAAACTTTTCACCAAAAAGTTGTTCCGTTGTCGAGACCTGTATATTCTGAGGGGATCTAAATCATGGTGTCGAGGATTCTCAAAGGTGATATTCAAGAGTGGTGGTTTGAGAAGCTTGATTTGTTTATCCTATAGCAAGCTCAGTTAAGACAAAAGAACTTGGGGTGGGTTAAGGAGAAAATGTTATATGCATAATATACATGCGACCAATATGAAATATTTTGGTGCAAGTTTTCTGAGGAATTATATAACTAGGTGAGAATGTTGCAGATCAAGATAGGAATTGGGAAACTTCTTCTAATTCATAGAACCTGGACTACAAATAATTGAGCTGCTTTATGTTTTCTTAACACTGAATTGACCATATTTTTTTACTTTTGGGTCCAACTCTAGAAGGTTATATTATTGAAATTACTGTGGAGAATCATCAATCCTTCTCCAAATCCAAAGAAATATTTAAGTATGGGTTGCGGGGTAGGTTATTGAAATAAATCCCTCTGTGGATTAATATCCTCATGGTAGAAGCAAACTTACTATTGTTCTAGAAGAATAATATGGAATCTTAAAACACTAGTTATTTGGGGTATGGTTTAAGGGAGATATTTTTCTTCGTTGAAGAAGATGAGGAGAAATTGCGATGGATGCAGATGAGCTTCGAAAAGCTCAATATTTTAGGGCATTAAAAAGGGCATGGATTTCTAACAAGTGGTGGGAAAATAAGTTGCAAGAGGTTAGGAGGAGAAGGGAGTTGCATAGGATAGGTGAAGAATTGAGTAGTATGAGGTTGTGAGTAGGAGGAATGACTAGCCTAGAGTTTTTGAATAACGAAGTAGGAGAAGAGTCTTATTATAGAGGAACAAGAGCAGCTAGATTTGATGTGATAAGAAACTAGCATAGAGGAAGTGGATCTCACCAAGAGTCGGGAGAAACCCAGACACCTGAAACACCAAGATATCTAGTTGCAATGATTGATCAAAATACTCTCGTAGATAATTAAATGCACTTTGTGATGAGGCGATCATTCATTGGAGATGATTATGTCCCTGAAAGTAGTAGTATGCAAAGAAATAATGCATCTAAATATCTCCCTAACTACCCCACTAGTACTTTATTAAAATCATATTAATTTTCTTTCTAAATTAGTTAAAACCTTGAAATTTCAACAAGTCTATAGTAGTTATGCAATTGATAGTTCTAGTGGAGTCGGTATTTTTGGTAGTAGTGTTCAAACAAATTCTATAGTTTATTCTCAACATGGTTTGTAAGGTTTTGGGTTAGTTCCACCTAGTTAGGTGGTCATGATAGGGAATGTAGTAGGTTTATTCACTTGGTACCTAGAGTTTTTGGGCAGAGAAGATGAAGACATTTAACAAAATTTGTATCATGAAAAGCGATTTGGAGGGTTAAACAGAGCCTGGATGCTACTAAGATCATTGAATTTCAAATGAATTTGAGGGATCGAGCACTAGATGGTTTATTAAGTGGCCTGATTTGCATCCAAATCCAACTCTTGATGTGATTAGACGAGAATTTATTGAAGAATTCGAGCTCCCTCATAGAGACCAAAAAGGCTTGGTAAAGCTATGGGATATTAAACAACATAAGTGTGAGACTACATGGAAGTCCATGCAGTGATTTAAATATTCAATTAGGAAACTCTCTTATCCAATTAATCATCATCATCAACGAGATTAGTTCATCAAATATCTATTTTAATTAACTATAACTCCTTTGATGCAACAGGAGATCGACACTTTACAGGATGCACTAGAACAAGCTATGAATATTGAAGCAATGACAAAATACCCACATGAGTATAGGCCAAGTACTACTTGCTATTATTGGTTTACAACATCTCATAGATAATTTACGGAGGTCGAAGGATATGCATGTTGCATGACCTTTGCATCCACAAGTATGGTGCACTAATTATCATGTTGAGGGGCACCATACTACTGAGTGTCCAAGGTTGCAGAGTGTGGGTTCATTTGTTATGATGATGGGACAACTTCCACCACCACCAGGACTTAATGTTGGAGTCGTGTAAGTGTCTACAAGTGTTCCTTACCAGGGATATACTTAGTACCATGCCTTTCCCAATCATCAAGGTATGTCCACAAATGAATATTGTGAAATTTGTCATACTTATGGACATCCACCCCGTCTTTGTCCTGTTTTGTAGAAGCACTCTAATGTTCTAAACAATATTTTTTGTGCATTTTGTGGGTATCTGACTCACTATAAAAACCAGTGTAGATATTTGAATTCTTTGGTTGATTACCTTGACCATATTTCATTCTAAGTTAATTAAGCTCCTCGAGGATGAGGAGGAGGTGGCTTAAGAGGGGGGAGTTCTGGAGGAAGTGGCCCTATTCAATGTTAGAATTGTGATAAAGAGAGTGATGTTGCTCATGATTTTCCATTACCAAGGAGGCCATGGTGTTCCCATTGTTGAATAAATGCACATGCTACTGAAGATTGACCTGAATTAATTTCTCATTGGGAAGTGCATAATCAATAAAGCAGTACTAATTTAATCAATATAGAATCAAGAGAGAAAGAACCAATTCATCAGCCAAACAATAATATTGTCACAAGTGGAGGTAAGCATACTTGAGAAGATAAGGAGGTACCAAAGTAGCCTATTGGTGAGCACCAGTATTGCAACAATAATGCTGCAACTCTTGGGCTGCCTACTTTACTCTTATCAACCCGATAGTTCGTAAAAGACTTGGAGGCGACAGTGCTATATGCACAAGTACTAGTTCTTACTGGGGGTTGTCACTTGGTCAGCCGACGCAAGATCACTAGGAGCTTAAGCCAACTTCTATGGATTCTAGAAGAAGCTCTATATGTGATGAAAGGAAAAAGGGAGACTATTCTACTGATGCTATTCTACTTGCAGAAAGGAAGACTCAAATGTAAAACAAACCAAAGAAATCCTAGTTACCCACTAATCCTACTTTTGCAGAAAGCACTATGAAAACCATGAAAAGAATGCCATTACCTACTCAAGGAAGTAAAAAACATCTACCTAAGCTATTTCTAGAAGTAAATGAGCAAAAAGCATCTTTTCAGTTTTTTATGTGAATATGTCATGCATGTAATTTATTGGTTTTTGAATGTGGTAGCAAATAGGTGGTGATGGAGGGCGGTTTTTGGACTTGAGAGGATGTAGGATGGTGTGGATGGGTCCTAGGAGGTCTCAGGTGGCCTTCTAGAGGCCTTTCCCACACTCGACCTTCAAAAGAAAGCCTACAGGAAAATCTACAGGAGGACACAGGAAATCTACAGGAGGAAAAACAACATTCTACGAGAGGCCTACAGGACAAGGCCGAGAGCAGTCTTGGTTGTTTTGAGGGTGTGAGAGTGGGTGGAAAAGGTCAGTGAAGGTTAGAATGAGGTGTTAGGGCACCTAGGTTCTACCAAGAATCATTAGGAGAGAGAGATATGATGGGATCTACTCGAGGAGAGAGGAAGGAATTCTATGGAAAAAGCAAGAAACTAAGGCATAATCGAGGGGAGACTTGGGTGACCTGTAGGGCATGGATCAGATGGAGAATGGGATGGATGATAGGCTGGCCTGTTGCTAGAAGAAATTTGTTGCATAAATAACTGACAGGCAACCAATGAGATTAAGCAAGCAAGGAAATAAGTGTATCTAAAAAAACAGAGTTTTGCATCAAGTAAACTATGATCTATGAAAGGAAATGCTAATAACCATTGCAGGAAAATAAAGCATGAAAGAAGACTGTTGAAAATATGGAAATGAGCATGATGAAGAAGTTCTAAAGCAAATCTAAACTAGACTATGAACCAACTAAGAAGCTACAAACACTAGAGATCCTATGAATGAGGAAAATCTGTGTTTTTGGGGCAGTAAGAGGGACTTTGTCTCAAATCATGGTCCCAAAGGGAGGAAGAGAGGCCAAGGCATTGTTGCTAGCATTTTGGATCTTTTCTTTATCACTACTTAATCTGCTATAGGAAGCACAAATGAAAGCAAACTATTGAACCATCAAAATCAACATATTCTTAACCATGAAAGAAATACATCTAACAATAATCTAATCTACAACTGAAACAAAACATACAAATACAAGTAAAGAGGATCTTAGCTGCTTGGATTGGGCCCTAACCCAAGAGCTTAAGCCTTCTAAGGTAACTCAGTGCTAACTCAAAAAGGATTCCATCTTTATTTCCAAAATAATAACAAGATTACATGAACTGTCAAAATAAAAAGCTCGAAGTTGAGAAGGGTTTACATAAGAAATATTGCAGCAAAAATCCAACAAAAATCCTACCCTAGTGAGGCCCTAGGCCTCTCTATTTATACAAATGAAGCTGCCAATAGCTTCCTCAAAATCAGAATGTCTTGGATCCCAAAAATTGAGATAATCATCAGTTATCCTCCACTTGCTCGGCTGCTTGATAATGCATGACTTGGTTGCTTATGCTCTGAGTTGCATGAAGGAGAATTTGAAGTGAGGAGTAATAAATGAGGGGGCTCCCTCCTATAAATTTTCTCCTTTTTCCACTCCAAGTTATTGCTGCCATTTATCTACTGGATCCTTGACTTTGACCATAAAATTCATCAATAATCTGCATTAAATACATATTAGACCACATGGCATCATAACTAACTCAAATCACTCTATAAGCATGAATATAATTTGAAAATCACACAATAAGATAAGAGAATAGTTGATTTGATTAGGTTAGGAGGTAAAATGAGTCCATATAATTACCCATTTATGATGCTCATCGTCACCCCCCTATTGAAAGTGTTGCTCATCCTCTGACCAACTTAGTCCATCTCCTCATCTTTTATGGCCCTGGTGGCCTCCCTAACATCCCATGCTTCTGATGTGGTCTCATATTCCTTGTCATATAATCCCACCTTCTTTTCTACCTCTTCCCACTGTTGTTGTTGTTCTTCTTCTTTTCTGCCTTCTAGTATGCCTAGCAATAGTGGGGGACTCAATTTTAGGCCAATCCAATTGACCTTCAACCTCTGCATGGAGTGCTTATACATGGGCAATCTCCTTAATTCCTCCCTCATCCTCAATGGGGAACAATATTCCCTGATCTATAGATTGTGTGGTAAGGTATTCTATCTCCTCATACAGGTATGTACACAGTCATCCCTATGTAATCTTTACATATCCTCAAAATGTGAAATGACTTGTGCTTGGTCACTGATATATCTAGGTGCAATCTGAGGATTATGTGCAAGCAAGTTATGTGTGTTGATGAGGGCCATGGGGTCTGATGGCTTAGCTCTGATCATTAATGGCTCCTTCTGCCCCTTTATCATCAACCTTCTTATTTCTGCTGCCCTTAACTCTTCATGGTTCATCCATGAGGCCATGGCCATTAGTTGCAAGTCCCCTAGCCTAGCATTGGGGTCCCACACGTTCATGTCTATGAGGGCCATATTATACGGGTAGAATTCTGCCATCTTTGCCTTATCTTCTGATGTGCTTTGGTCACATAGGTCCATAAACTACCTGTAATCTTGGAAAGGCATGGTGCCTCTTTATGCCAAAGTCTCTATCTGAAATTACAACCATTGGTCCTTGAGATATAGGCCATAGGATGTTTTTGGTTGCCTACATCGCAATACCTCCATGGACTAGCTGGCCATGCATGCCAGTTGGGTCTCTTTTTCTTGCAGCAGCCTCCTTAACAATTCATTTTCTGTTTCAAGCTGGCTTCTTGCAACTGCTTCTCTGTGTCTGAAAACACTTAACTCTTTGCCCATTTATCTGAGTTTGTTATCCATATGGCCAATATCCTCAATGCCTTTGGATTTGGATATTTGCATCCATCTATGGGTCCTTATCCTTTCCTTTTCTAATTCAAAGAATAGATGGATTGCAAATTTTTGTGGAATTATTCTTTCCCCCTCAAGAAGATTGTAGTAGGAGCCAAGATTGGGCTGGGGATCAGGTTCTTGTGCCTCTATTGCTTCCTCCTTTCCCTGTGGCTGCCCTTCTACCCTTTTTTCAAGCTTTTGGGTCTCATGTGGTTTTAACAGGGTCTCCTATAGAACAGTCTATATCTCTTGTAGGACTTTTTTTGAGTCCTGTAGTTCTACTTTTTCTTTCCATGTGGGAGATATAGGAGTCCCCCTTTCATAAGTGATAGGTGCCTTGGAAGGGGATTCTTTTCCTTGGGTAGAGGTTGAATCTTCAATAATAATTGGCACTTTAGAAGAAGGATAGGGTTTCCCTGTTTTGATTCTTTTGCTCTTCCTAGCTCTAAAATACATAGAGGTCTACCTCTTCATGTTTTGTTTTGGCTTAATTGGTGTGCTGAGGGTAGTGAGAGCAGCTGCTACCTCTCTTTCTAGGGTCTTAGGGGACACTTCTATATTTTTCGCCCCTTTTTCTCCTCCTTTTGTCTCTTTCTTTGTCTCTGATTCTCCCTGCTCTGTTTCTTCAGCTTTCTCCTCCTCTATCTTGGTTTCTTCCTTCTTCCCTTCTTGTTCTTCTAAATCTCCAGTTGCTTCACCTCCTCCCCGTTGTTGTTCTTCCTCCTCACTACCAGTGGGACTAATATCATAGGTCAAGGTCTTTATGTCATCTTGAGCTGTCATATTTCTGAAGATTGCCCAGGCTATGGGGAGTGTGAATGTATGGAGGGCTTCTTCCACTAAAATTTTGATTAACCCATGGTGAGCTAGTTACTCTAAATTCCCTGCTTGAACTTTAATGCTAGAGTTAATGAGAGACTGCAAGAGGAAGTAGGGGATGCTGAGCTTCTGAGGGGCTAGAGTGTTCATGCCATACCTTAATTCATGCATGATTCTAAAGTGGTAACCATAGACAATGTCGTACCTCCCATCACAGAAAATATACTTGATTGTTTGATAGCTAACCTCATCCCAAGGGTATGGTATGCTAGCTCTTCTTATGCCATTTTTATCTTCTATAGGGGTTTCATTGTTTTGGAAGAAGTTTTTCTTAGCAGCTTATCCAATTGGTTTCTCATCCTTGCTCCAAGGCAAACCAAGAGGATGGGTAGTGACCCTACTGATAAATTCAGGGGTTATCTCCATGGAAAGGCCTCTAAAGGTGATAGTAGCATGTGTTCTAGTGTGAGGGACCAAAGAGTGGGCAAATTCTTGAGCAATTTCCTCATTAAAACCTTGGAATTTCTCAAAAACGTTCATCCAATTTGCTCTTGTGAATATGTCCACTACTTGGGGATGTGCATGGAGCTTGGAGGAGTTGGTGGGCTCCTTCCTCATAAAATATCTTGTCATTTTGTTTATGCTTCTTTGGGAATCCAAATGTGGAGAAGGAGACAACAATTTTTGAAGAAAAATAGAGAAACAGGGAGACTATGTTTTTCAAGAAATAAGCAGAAATTCTTCTATGTATTTCCTCCACCTAAAGGCTTTATTTCTTCCACAAAATTAAACCACTACTTGCATATTTTTATGTTCAATGGGGGTATGCATAGAACCTACCTCCTTAGCCCGAGAATTGTGTTGAAACCAATGTTTTCTCCCTTCAAAACCACTCATTGGCCCTCCTGTAGAACACTGTTGTTCCTCCTATAGAATTCCTGTAGGTTCTCCTGTAGAACCTGCAAGTGCTCCTGTAGACAATGCCGAGAGTAGGAATATGGGAGATATCAATGGAGAACAATAGTCACAAGGCTTTGGGGGCACGAGGAGATTGCAAGTGCAGAGTTTCGAGGAGAGAATGAAGGAAAAGGTGGTGAGAGTGCTCGAGGAGGAGTACTTATTGCTTCTTATGAATATTTTCCGGTGATGGAGGGTGAGCTGGCCAAGTGTACGTTGGCCCCATTAAGATCGTTGGTACCCACCTAACTTGTCATCATGGCCCTTTCCTCGTAATCATCCCTCATGATTGCATCAGAGTTCACACTTCCTCCACTACCTGTCTTTGACATCTTTCTTGAGTTGACTGTGCGCACGTGTGGGTGACATCTTTGGATGAGTGGAGTCAACTAAATGAGGGTGTCCAAGTTAACTGGCCACCTTTCCCTCATTCAACCTTAACCATCTCATTGATGCTGCATGCCTTCTAATTTCACAAATGCAAACAGAGGAGCGGGTTAGTTACTTACTTGAGATCCGAATGCATTTGCTGTGAGGTGTTGTGGCCCTCTCTCTCTGAATGCCTTCATTTCCATTTATGCATGTTGTGCTGTTGTGTGTTTTTGCAGGTTTCTCTTTTGTTGGAGCCGAGCTGCATGTGCCTTTTCATCCTTCACATGTGCTATCCCTTGCTGCTAGTGCTAGACTTGTATGGAATCAACTAATGTGGGTTTGTAGGATAGTGACTTGTTTTGTCCATATCTCCCAAAAAGTAGACTGGATTGACCTGAAAATTTCTAAGCATGTTTCCATCACCATTATGCACCTCCCCATAGAAACATTTTTGTCAATGGATGCACGGATCTTGAGAAAAACCAAAAATCGTTGAAGGTGAGGGAGGCCAATTTCTTTGAAACCATGCACTGGAATTTGCTGAAATTGTTTGGGAATGTTACCATCATCCATATGCATCTCCCCATGAAACAATTTTTTAAATGGATGCATGGATATTAAGAAAATGCAAAAAGGGATGAAGGTGATGGACACTAATTTCTTGGTAACCGTGCACTGGAATTTTTTGAAATTGCTTGAGCATGTTACCATCATCCATATGCATCTCCCTCTGAAACAATTTTTTAAATGGATGCATGGTTTTCAAGTTATGGAGAAAACATATTTTTGCTCTATGTATTTTTGTATCCTATAGTAAAATAGAGCAGCTTGTAGTTTTTTAGGACATCAAGGAAAATGAGTTGTAGAAGCTCGAGAATGATGGGTGGATGGTGCTACTTCCTCTCTTTTTTTTTTGGTTTTTTTCTTTTACCGAAAAACTATTTTTTTCTGTGTTTTTCTTGGACTGGAAGAAAAATGATGCTTGGGGTGTGATGCAGGTTTGGAAATGATGGCAAGGAGGTTTGAAGACTATAGGAGGGTTTATAGGTTCTTTATGAAGCTTTCCTATCCCTCAAACTTCCTTTTGTATCCATTTATGGCTCTCAGTAATTCCTACAGGAGCCTCTTGTACAAAACACAGAGCCTCGTGTAGAAAACACAATTTTTGAAAAAGAAGCACAGTGGGGTGAAAGAAATGCCAAAAATGATGGAGAAATGTGTGGAGAAGATGAGATGGGTGTTGGTATGAATGTCAGGGTCCCCTGGGCACCTTCTTCTACTCCCTGTAGTCCTCCTACAAACCTACAATGCAAAAAAAAATTCTCCTTTTTTCTCCTTTTATTTTTTTTGAAAACAATTATGGCGCCTCAAAGAGGTCTTCACCCTAATTATCTACCTTGGGCGCTCCAAGGGAGGTTTTCACCCAGGGATCTTATTTTTCTCTTTTTTTTTGTCATCACTGGGCCACCTCAGAAGAGGTTTTCAACCCAATGATGGGATTCAAGTGCCTCATGGAGGCTTTCACTTGAGTCTTTATTATTTTTTCTCTTATTTTTCATTTTTTTTTCTCCTACCCTACCCTACTTGAAAAACGAAATCACTTTCAAGTATAAGAATACTTCCAATGGAGCCATGTGCACATCAAGATGATAGACAAAATGATGTGGAGGCTTGAAATGTATGCTTTCACATGTACCTGGATTCAGAGACCAAATGATTTGCCTTTGAAAGGATCAAGCGTAGTTGAGAAAGAGAGTGATGATGCAACTTAGTAACTGTCTAGAACCATATTTCAATTGTGATGTCCTTGGTCCTTTTACTAATCTAGATAATTATTCATGTCTTCTTCTACCATGAACTTCACATCTTCCTCTTTTTGCTAATTTTTCTCTTGAATACATAGAGAATTTGATGGTAACCATGAGGGAGCTCTCTCGATCTATGATTTTGATGTCTTCTCTTCATCAAGTGTAGCCCATGGTTCTTTGATCTTCTCTTTTGAATCTTCTTCTTCTGGATGTTGTCCTTCAATGATATCAATATAATCTCTTTTTTGCAATACTCTTCTTGAGCTATGGTGAATACCATTGAGCTCAAGAGGAGTTGTTTGTAAGTGTTGTACCTCAACATTGTAAATGGGTTAAGCTACTTCAATGTGTGGGTTTGGAAATGGTGGTATAGGTAGTCAAGTGGGAGTGTATATTTGAGATGGATGTGGATGGGTTTGTGGTTGGGCAAGTGGTGGAGGTAGAGAGCGGGAAGATCGATGTATTGGGGCCTCGACTCCTGATGAGATGCATTCCACTGAGGTTGAGGCTGGGCATAGGGTTGAAATGAATGGGTGGCTAGTTGGGCATGATATGGAGATGTGAAGGACCAAGGAGGAGGTGTGGATAGGAAGGATGAGCAAGGGGGCCCCAAGAAGGTATGGATGTGACTTGGTTTGGGTCGTAGTATGCCTGAGATGTCCCTTGCATCCCCTGCTAATATGGTCTAGATCCATGCGGCCTCCTATGGTTTATGTAATAGATCTATTTAGTGGCTCCTTCGGTCCCTTGGTATACAACTTTAAGTCCTCAAAAGGAAGGGCACTTATCTGTAGAATGATTTTCTTCACAGATTGAACAAACCTATATAGAGTTCAATGGACATTTATTCCTAGTATGCCTCCTGGTGCATCTAGGGAAAAAAATGGCCAAAGCCCTCTCTGCTTCCTCTTGTTTTCTTTTGATATCTAAGGTATCCATTTGCATGGCAAGAATATGCAACATCTCACTCTTGAAGTCTTCCAGCAAGTTTCCAATTTCACCTTTAATGGATGAATCAGAAGAAGAGGTATTGCCCCAACATTTCTATTTTCAGTCATTGGCTCCAAAGGAATGTTTTCTTCTTCTTCTTCTCCCCCTATAGGTTCTTCAAATATGTCTTGTTGTTCACATAAGGGTTCTTCTTGATCGCAACCACCGAAGAAGGAAGAAGGTTGGCTATGTGAAGCAGTGGGGGTGTTGGTGAAAATATTTCCTGAGTTATCTCTATTCCTATGCGACATGAAAGGAAATTATTTTGGTTGGTTTTTGTTTCTTTTTCCCCACACTGAAAGTACCTACAGAAACTAAGATTGATTGAACAAAACAGGTTGCAATTAACTAAAATAAACTTGTTGAAATGAAATCTTTATAATTTAAAAGGAAAGCAAGGAAATGTAGAATTGAAGGAAAAGGAGTGACTAGTCTACTTTTTGCTGAAATGAAATTTTCAGAATTGAAAAGAAAAAAAAAAGGAAATGCAGAACTTGAAGGAAAGGAAATGACTATTCTACTTTTGCTGAAATAAACTACTAGCAGAATGTTGCAAGAAGAAAATAGAAGAAAGCAGTAATCACATAATACTCTGGCACTTCCTTGACAACGACACCAAAATGTAGTGAGCAACATTATTGCAGCAATAATGCTGCAACTCCTGGGCTGCCTACTTTACTCTTATCAACTCGGTAGTTCGTAACAAACTTGGATGCGATGGTGCTATATGCACAAGTACTAGTTCTTACTGCAGGTTGTCACTTGGTTAGCCAGCGCAAGATCACTAGGAGCTCGAGCAAACTTCTATGGATTCTAGAAGAAGCTCTATATGTGATGAAAGGAAAAAGTGACACTACTCTATTGATGCTATTCTACTTGCAGAATGGAAGACTGAAATGTAAAACAAACCAAGGAAATCCTAGTTACCCACTAATCCTACTTTTGTAGAAAGCACTATGAAAACCATGAAAATAATTCCATTACCTACTCAAGGAAGTAAACAACATATACTTAAGCTATTTTCGGAAGTAAATGAGCAAAAAACATCTTTTTGGATTTTTATGTATTTTTATGTGAATATGTCATGCATGTAATTTATTTGTTTGTGAATATGGCAACGAATAGGTGGCGATGGAGGGCAGTTTTGGGACTTGAGAGGATGTAGTATGGTGTGGATGGGTCCTAGGAGGTCTCAGGTGGCCTTCTGGAGGCTTTTCCCACACTCAGCCTTCAAAAGAAAGCCTACAGGAAAATCTACAGGAGTACACAAGAAATCTACAAGAGGAAAAACAACATTCTATAGGAGGCCTACAAGAGGAGGCCGAGAGAAGTTTTAGCTATTTTGAGGGAGTGAGAGTGGGTGGAAAAAGTGAGTGAAGGTTGGAATGAAGTGTTAGGGCACCTAGGGTCTACAAGAATCATTAGGAGAGAGAAATATGATGGAATCTACTCAAGGAGAGAGGAAGGAATTCTATCTAAAATCCAGGAAACTAAGGTAGAATTGAGGGGAGACTTGGGTGACTTGTAGGGCATGGATCATATGGAGAATGGGATGGTTGATAGGCTGGCCTGCTGCCAGAAGATATCTGACGCATAAATAACTAACAGGAAATCAATGAGATTAAGCAAGTAAGGAAATAAGTGTATCTAAAAAAGCATAGTTTTTGCATCAAGTAAACTATGATCTATGAAAGGAAATGCTAATAACCATTCCATGAAAATAAAGCATGAAAGAAGAATATTGAAAATAAGGAAATGAGCATGATGAAGAAGTTCTGAAGCAAAGCTAAACTAGACTATGAACCAACTAAGAAGCTGCAAACACTAGAGATCCTATGAATGAGGAAAAATCTGTGTTTTTGGGGCAGCAAGCGGGATTTTGCCTCAAATCATGGTCCCAAAGGGAGGAAGAGAGGCCAAGGCATTGTTTCTAGCCTTTTTGATCTTTTCTTTATCACTACTTAATCTGCTATAGAAAGCACAAATGAAAGCAAACTACTGAACCATCAAAAGAAACCTATTGCTAACCATGAAAGAAATACATCTAACAACAATCTAACCTACAACTGAAACAAAACATACAAATACAAGTAAAGAGGAGCTTGGCCACTTGGATTGGGCCCTAACCCAAGAGCTTTAGCCCTCTGAGGTAACTCATTGCTAACTCAAAAATGATTCCATATTTATTTCCAAAATAATAACAAGATTACATGAACTATCAAAATAATAAGCTCGAAGTTGAGCAGAGTTTACGTGAGCAATACTGCAGCAAAAATCCAAAAAAAATCCAACCCTAGTGAGGCCCTAGGTCTCTCTATTTATAAAAATGAAGCTACCAATAACTTCCTCAAAATTAGGGAGGCTTGGCTCCCAAAACTCGAGATAATCATCAGTTATCCTCCACTTGCTCGGTTGCCTGGTAATGCATGACTTGGCTGCTTGTGCTCTAAGTTGCATGAAGGAGAATTCAAAGTGAGGAATAATAAATGAGAGGGCTCCCTCCTATAAATCCTCTCGTTTGTCCACTTTGAGTTATTGCTGCCATTAGTCCACTGGATCCTTGACTTTGACCACAAAATTCATCAATAATCTGCATTAAACACATATTAGACCACATGGAATCATAACTAACTCAACTCACTCTATAAGCATGAATATAATTAAAAAATCACACAATAAGCTAAGAGAATGGTTGATTTGACTAGGTTAGGAGGTAAAATGAGCCCATATAATTACCCATTTATGAGGCTCATCATCTATGATAATAATACCTACATCATCGATGAAGTCTTATAACCAAACTCACCAGAAAGAGTACTACAAGGATGTTATGGAATTTTTTAAACAATTTATTTTTTCTTATAGCCTACGAGAAGAAAAAATAGAAAAGAGACATATGAAGAGTCCCCAATATTTGCAGGACACATATCAACCAATTATGGAGTAGTTGAAATTATTTTTATAGATTATGAGTGATGAACAATTATCTATCTAGTTGCACAAAAAGCTCAAAATTGTTGTTAGAGATGAAGAGTTTTCAGACAAAACTATTTTGACCAACTTGCTTGAGTTCCACTCTAGACATGTCTATCACAACAAAAGTAGAATAAGAAGAGATTTGCACATTGATGCCCAAATTGCAGGATTCCAAATTAAATATTATGTGTTAGATTTGGAATCAGGTGTAGATATTATTCTGAGAAAAAATTGGGAGGCATTGCGTAAGCCAAAATTGGTGTTTTCCCCTATTCAGCTACATATGGCTAACTAGTATTGCATTATCCCCATTGGTCACCTGGAATATGTTGAAGTTGATATTGCAAGAGTGAAAACATATGCATATTTTCAAGTTATTGATAGAATGGGTGATAAAGATCCATATCGATATTCACTGTGAATTGATTGGGCCTTTGAAAAGTATGTTGTTATCAACCTCAAGTGAGAGACTATGACTTTTGAAGTGAATGGAATCAGATTCATACAACCTTTGGATCCTTATTAAGGTCCAAATTTTACAGATCCTATTGATGATGTAGAAGAGCCTAATATTTTAAATCAATTATATTAACTCACTATAGTAAAGAGGAAGGACTATATAAATCCTACAGCAGATGGTTCTCTTAGCTGGAGGAGTGTTCAACACACAAAAGTTAGTTTAGATGTTGTGTTGGATGATTGGAAACAAGGAGACCATGAGATGCACTAGAGATGTTGTGAAACTATTCGTTGTGCTCACTAGGTTGGTACTAAGGTAAAGGATTACCCCAATTTCAATGGTATAGGACCTGTTGTCAATTTTGTTAAAGAAATTGATTCAAATATTGAAGAAAAATAAAATATTAATTTGAAGGATGTTGCTCTGCAAGCTACCCTCTCGAGATGGTGGGGAGCTCATCATGCCTAATTTCAAAACTAGGAATCAGTTAAAGTTGTTAAGTTGTGTCAGTTTATTTTTCTTAAGAATAATTCAGAAGTTATTGTTTTATATGAGGGTTACACTAATCCTCAGAACCATGTTCATACCTGTAGTCTAATATGGATAAAACTTGGACTTCTTTTTGAATTATGGGTGCATCAGTTAATTCACAAATTAGGGACATTTAAGAAAGCTTGGTACTTAAAATAAGAAATAATGAGGTAAAAATATAATTAGGAGGCATTGATAGCTCACTTTTGTATTGATTTATCCTTTTTAGATGAGGACGCAAAGATAGCTGAAGCTTTGAAAGAAATTAAGAGAGTTTTATATCCCACTAGGAAGCTTGTTGTCGAAAATAGAAACTATGAAGGTTGTGTCCATTTGTATGAATCCATATTACATGAAATTGTTTCTTATGGCAAATTTAACAAGGATCCTAAAGAAGAGGACTTGGATGTTGAGAAGTGTAGCAAGAAAGGCTCAATTTGACTTTGCGTTGGTCAAATTGATTAAATCGAATTTCCACAACAACAAGATAAATTAGAGGAAGTTAAATTGGGTGACATGGCTCTTGACATTCAGTTAGAACACTAAATTTGAATTAGTGGGATTTCAGTTTAGTTAAGCATGTGTGATTACTAAATTTTAATAAGCCAATGCATTTTTTCCAATTGTATTAAGTTAAACTAGTGCCAATTATTGATAGAACTAGTGGGAGGTCAGTTGTGCAATGGGACAATTGTCTAACTCAATGATCATCTATTTATCTGATCAATCAACCAAAAATAGCTCATGCATGCAAGGAATTTGAATTTATCAGCTATGGTGGAGATTCCAAGGCAATGTAAAATTAATTATATACTAGACTGAGTGTACAATTTAGAGTATTAGTCAGGTGATCAATCATTGGGAATTACGCAAGAAAACAGGGGCCTTTTATCCTCAAGAATTATGCAAGGAAATAGGAGTGAGTGCGGGAAGCAAAAGTGAGGGCAGCATGAGTGCTAGCAACGTGTGTGTGGGAAGCATGAGTGCAAGCAAATTGAGAACAAGTTTACTCTTGCAGTTTGTCCTCAGAGCGAGAGATCACAATTGCAATTGTTTCCCAATTCACTTGATTAATGAAAACGAGCTTAAGAGGTTTTTAGCAGTTTCTTTCCCCTAGAAACATTTGTATACATATGTATTTGATGATACATGTTTGTGCATGTTGTTCTAAATTGTGAATTAATTTCCATAGAGAAGTAGAGTAGAATTGTGTTTGTTGATTTAGATTATATTTCTTGAGAAGTTGTAATTCTATCACCACATTTCTACATGGTATCAGACCAAGATTCAAATTAGAACAAGTATTCATCCTATGTATTGTGTATTGGATGCCTGTTAGTGGCTGCCTAGTCTCCCTAAGTGTTTTGGATAAGTGGCATAATTGTCACAACAAGTGGGTTTTATTTTGATACCCTAAGGATTGACTTTTGGAACAACCAAGAGAAATAAAGTGGGTTGGTTTTGCTTCCCTAGTTCACTGGTTTTGGTTTTTGAAAAATTGGATATAAGAGGGCTCGTTGCAGAAGCTATAGATCAGTCAAGAAGTGATTCTAAGTGGGAAAATCTGAAAGCCTTAAGAAGAGTGATAGTAACAATTGATATGTCACAGAGATAGGTCATATCTAGAAGGTTGAGCACTATTCACAAATGTAGTTGTGAATAGTGACTTTTGTATGCAATATGAAACAACTTGAAGACCTCAAGTACAATATGCATGAAAGGAGACATGGATTGTTAGGAGGCAAATTGATGGAGCCCTTGTGTAGGGAAGATTTAAAGACCCTATGTATAGACTTCTTAATGGAGCTATAAGGTTGCTAGTGGGAAGATCAGCGAGCCAATGTTTAGTGACACAAGGAGTTATGATCATTGATATTGGTAGATTAAGGAGTAAATATATTTCCCACAAGGAGATCAAGACTTAGAGGGAGCATCCCTATGGAAGCTGATACTTCACGATCTGGGGAAATTGGACTCATTATTACAGTAGTTACAATAATGGTTCAGAAGCAACAACAAAGTAGTAGTGTTATGAAACTAGCTCACAGAAAATATAGATCGACGACTTAAAAATTATCATCGTCAAGGGGGAAACCTCCTTTACATTACATAAATGAACAATTATTGGATGATACAAATGAAAAGACCTCTTTTCTATATATATGAGTCTAAGGGGTCCAATATAATCAGAGCCTATATAACTATAATAATGTAAGGGAACGACAATAACAATAGTGGGCTTCTATGGGGCACAATAATAACAATATGGGGGCTACATAGGCACAACGTTAACAATAAGGGGGATACACTAGTATTAACGGGACATATGATGCCCCTCTCCTTCAAAAAAGTGTTTTCATCAACACTTGAATAGTTATGGATGCTTCTGTATAAAATTCTCATCCACCCATGTGGAATCTTCAAAAGTTAAGCTCTTCCACTTAATACAATACTTTGAAATTGATTGATTATGTAGCTATAATGTTCTTGTTTCCTGACTTCTTCAACCTCAAATATGATTTTTCCTTCTTCGTCAAGCTCTAGAAACACTTTTTGAACTAAAATATTTTCACTAATAACCTTATTTAAGCATGAAACATGGTAAACTGGGTGTACTCGGGAAGATGTAGGTAACTCAAATTTGTATGTAGTACTAATATTTTGAAACACCTTCTAAGGACTATAGTAAATGGGTGATAATTTATTATCCTTCTTAGCTTTCTTGAGAGATATTTGTTTGTATGGTTGTAAAAATACCCAGTCACCTACATAAAAAATTCTTTCACTATGACACTGATCTACTTGTTGTTTCATTCGATTCTATGATAGAGTGAGGTTATCCTTTAAGAGTTGTTGAAATTGTTTTTAATGCTTGATGTGATATTTCACTACTTTAACCTTATAATTTTCTCTTAAAGATGATGTGATGGATGGCAAATGATATCCATAAAGTTCCATAAATGGAAGTATGGAAGGAAGTGTTATACCACCATTTAGCTAGAGGTAACCACTTGACCCATTGTGTTTGTTTATCAGATACAAAGAAATGAAGATATCATTCCAAACATTTGTTCACATCTTAGTTTTCCCATATGATTGAGGATGATAAGATGATATGTGAGCTAATTGAGTACTAAGGCAAGAAAATAATTCCTTCCAAAAATTTCCAGTGAAAATGGGATCTCTATCACTTAATATAATCTTTGGATTTCCATGAAGATTTTGAATTATTTCCATAAATGTAGTAGCAAATGTACTGGATTTAAATGGATGAGACAATGCACAAATGTGTGCATACCTAGTAAGTCTATCAACTACCACCATGATGACACTATTTCCTTCAAATGTAAACCTATGATAATATCCATTAAGACCTCCTCCCAACACTGACTTGGAATAACTAAAGTTGATAACAGGCCTAGGGTCTTAATTGTCTCAACTTTATTTTGTTGGAAAATCAAACATTCTACCACAAACTTTTGAATATCAGATTTAAGGCCATCCCAAAGAAATTTCTTCTTGACCCTATGGTAAGTTTTTTAAAATCTTGAGTTCCCTCCTAAGGCATAGGTGTGGAATACCAAAATAATCTTTTCTTTTAGTTGGGAATTCTTAAAAAGATATAAACGGTCTTTGTACCATTGTTGTCACTCACTGCTTTTTTAGTCACCAGTTGGTTGAAATACCCAAGAGTAGTGAAGTTTTATGCCAAATTCTGAGTCATAGAAGCTACTAGAGCTAGATGGGACCCTCTCCATTGTGTATTGATCAGAAAAAGTATTTATTTTGATATATGGAAATCTAAAAAAGGGTTCCTGGATCAGAAGTTAGATCCTATTGAAGAATTCCTTTGAAAAACTAAGAAAACAAGAAAAATGGGTAAGTCCGAGGGAAAAATCGCAATCGGGACCTGGGAGGTTCACAATCACATATCAGCATTAGTGGGTATAGGCAGGTAAAGAGCATCAGCAAAAGTAGAAATAACGATTCGTTGATCATCGATATCGCATATCGACAATCGACAGACTAGGGCTCAGTATTCATCGGTGATTGACAAGGTTTTAAGTCCTGAAATTGTGCAGATGGGGCCGAATGCGATAATGTTGTACCAAAAAGAGGGGATGATTCTGGTCGACAAAGGAAATTATTTACAAGACAAGGGCCATCCTTTTTCTCTCTCCTCGAGGGGCCACGTGGCGGCCTCTGATTGGTCCATAGTTGACATGGCCACTGATGTCAGCAATGCGTGGCACATATGGATGATGACGTGGTGGGTGGACACATGTCACTCATTTTTGGCATTTTTTGGGGTCCTATGGGGTGATTTCTGAGTGCCACATGTCACCACTCACAAGATGACATGTGGAAGTGATGACGTTAGCATGTTTATCAGTGATCAATGATCGACGGTTCTTGGTTTTGGGCTTATCGGCGATTGCGATTGCGATAAGGAAAGGCCCTAGATGCAATATATAATGAGATGGGATTTATAAATATTGTGGGTACAAGAAATCGACCAATGTGGGACTTCTATGATATAAAGAAACCCCCCTCCCCCAACCCCCTGCATTTATTGAGAGCTTTAGTTCCAAACACATGGGCCTTTGGTTCCAGCCCCCCTTCGTATAAGGAAATTCATAAAAGGGGCTATAAATAAAGGGGGCCTAAGAGTTAATTGAAAATGCCCACTTGTTTGTCTATTTTAAATAATTTAAAGGCCCACGACACAGTACACCGATATCATTTTACAAAGATTTAAATGGGTGATGGGTTGGCAATGGTGATATTAAATAAGACATGGCATGACTCTAGATCAATATGGGGAGGATTCAGGAAGTTTTAATTGCACTACATGGTTTTCTACTTCATCACGTAGTAAAGGATCACTCGAGCACATGTCTTTCCCACTACACTCCCTACTCCACTAGACAGGTCATTCAAGAATTTAATGGAGAATTGATAGAATCCGACCGAGAAATAGTGAACTGCCTCAAGCAACCAAAAAGAACACGATGATAATAGGGACGTGGCTCTATCCAAGGCCTCCACTAAAGCAGCAAGGGGACACCTCCCCTTTCCTCTCTCGATTTTTTTTCTCTGTGCATTCTTTTCTGCATTTTTCTCCAAGAAAGGGATTCGATCCTTGTTGTAATCTTTAGGTAGGTGGCAACAAAGCCTTACAATGTGAGATAGCTAGTCTAGCATGACAATTGGGGCTTAGGCTCATATATTTTGATTGTAACTCAAATCTCTCCCCCTCTTCTTATAAATAGGGGGATGAAATCTATAACAAGGGTTTTGGATATTCTGACCCACGAGGGCTAAACTCTGTGATTCCATTTTGGTTCTAATTTTCATGTTCATGGGGGTTTGACTAATATCATTATTGAGTCTATGGACTGGTTATTGGACCCTTTGAGTTAAATGGTATTTTCCTGTTGATTCCTAACATGAATAATGTGAAATAATTTTTCCCTTATTTAACCTCATTTCATAAGTTGTTTTTCCTTCTCTGAAATAATGTAATGAAATTGTTTGTTTCTCCTTGGTTCATGGATTTACCCTCACTGCTAAATAAAGAATAGTGCCTCTGTGTATTACAAATTTACTTGGTTTTTTAATAGCCTGTAGTACATGTATGGGCATAGCCTTTCTCACACTATTTGGTAATAGAGGTACCCACGTCATAGGCTTGAAAACTCAATAAGTTCTCCATTGTTTCTATCACTCCATCTCCTCCCTATTTCATATTTCTATTGGAAAAATGTGGTTTAGGATTTTGGGTTGTTTATAGCCCTATCCATCAAATTCCACTTTTGTTGAACATTGTTGTTTAGGATTCTATTTGTTACAACCCTATGCATCTATTTCCCTCCTTTCTTTCCTCCTCTCCATCATTCCTATGACTTTAGTTTTAAGTTGTCTCATTTTCGTGCTTTGGCCACCAAAATAAGAGACCATTTCTCTTTGAGATTGCCCCATATACCCCCAACATTTGGATCCATGAGTTGGCTTGAATCTACCTCTTTGAAAGCTAACTGAACCAAGCCCCTCCTATTACCTTTTACGTGACAATTGGAGTGTCGCAAACCCCTCACATATAACCTTAAAAGCACCCCTCTATTTAAGATGTCCTAGGCACTGGTATAAAATCAACCTAGAGGATATATCTAGGGAGATTCCTTGTCTCCTACTACACTTGTGTTGTAGGTGCAACATTTAGCTACAACATATTTCTGGTGTCATTGCTAGGGAATGGATTAGAATATGTTTCCCTAGGTATGACGAAGTTTTACATTTCCCCTCTTAGGTGAGCTAGGGAAGTGTGGGTTGAAGATCTCTCACCTTGGCGACTCCACTGATTAATTTTGTGGTAAACATCCTAGCGCATCCACTGTTTGAATATTAATTGTAAACATTTTGGTGACTACATTTGTCAAGAAATGGAAGAGACAATGGAAGATAAGGTTAGCTTAATAAAGAACTCCTTATATAGGCTAATGAAAATGGAGCTAGAAAATAGAAGCCTTTGACAATAGTGCTCCTCTTTCTCCGACAAAGAACAAGAAGCCAGGACACATGAAGAAGAGGAGGATGATCTTGATGATTGTTGCAAGTAGTTCGTCGATTTCATGATGGCTTAGTTGCACAAGAGAAGTGCTCTTTGGTTATATAGAAAGACAACCATGGGAAATGACCAAAACAAAGGCACTTCCTCTAAGGAGCCTCCCAGGCTAGATGACAAGGGAAAGGGACTTTTAGATCCAAATTTCTTTGAGCCCAAAGTCTTCAAAGAAGAGAAGTCACCTTGCCCATCCTGGCTCATTTGTGAACAAGCTAGAGAGCCAAGTGGTGTTTGTGGTTGCCATGACCAAAAAGACATTGGTTCGCAGATTGCATGTGAAGAAGAGGCTACTGCAAACATTCCTTTTCTATTCTAGGATCCTGTGGCTGAGTACATAAGAATATTCTTGAGTCAACACCAAAGGAAATTTCATGAGCATGTATCAGGTTCCATATTTGTAGATTTTCATGTTGCATGCTTGTTCTAATTTTTCTTTTTTCAGTGGTACGAAGGCATGTGGTCCAGTACTCTTATGTTGGCCTATCTCTATTGGAGAGTTGAACATACTTAGCTAAATTAAGTATTGTGGATAAGTAGGATTGTACATAAATAAGCTCACCAACTAAGCATTTACTTTTCAGATGTTAGAATTCTTATTTTTTGAATTTTAGATTGTAGAGGAAAGTCTTGTAGAGATTTTGCTGATTACAAATATCATATATTACTAACTCGATGCCCAATGGTGAAGGATACTAGTATGAGGGTTCTCAACACCTTGCATGCAAGGCACTATCCTTAGTAGGAGCCAATGTTGTCCCTCACTGATTTTTTAGTCACCAGTTGCTTGAAATGCCCAATATTGAACGGATTCTGAAAATGGCTTCATTAAAAGATGAAACTACAAAAATAATCCTCATTTTCTAGCTGGTAACAACTTGGACTCCCTATCTTCGTCTTGGGTGTCTCCTTGGTGAGAATCATCTCTCCTCTCACATCTGGTGGGTGGCTAAATGAAATCTTATGGGTACACATCACAGGAGCCAGTGAAGACTCAACGAAAAATGAAGAAGGCCCAAACAATGACGAGGACTCGAAGAACGACAATGAGGATGGGAAAAACAATGAAGTTTGATGCCACATTCTAAGCCATAGAAGCTACCATAGCTAGATGGGACCCTCTCCATTGTGTAGTTCTCGGAAAAAATCCTTCTTGTGGTATATATAAGTCTAAAAAGGGTTCCTAGATCAGAAGTTATACCCTATTGAAGAATTCCTTTGAAAAACTCATAAAACAAGAAAAATGGCTAAGTCTAAGGGATAAATCACAATCGGGACCTGGGAGGTTCATCGCAATTGCATATTGACATCGACAGGTCCAAGCAGGTAAAGAGCATTAGTTGAAGTATAAATAGTGATCCGTCGATCGCCAATATTGCATATCGGAAATCGATAGAATGGGGCTCAATATTCATTGGTGATCGGTGGGATTTTAAGTCTTGAAACTACATAGACAGGGCCAAATTCAATATAATGTTGTACTGCCGAGAGGGGCCGATTCTGGAATAAAAAGGAAATGCTTTACAAAACAAGGGCTGACCCTTTTCTCTCTCCTCTAAGGAGCCATGTGGTGGCCTGTGATTGGTCCACCAAGCTAACATGGTGGCTAACGTCAACAATGACATGGCACGTACAGATGATGATGTGTGGGTGGACACATGTCACTCATTTTTGGCATTTTCCAGGGTCCTATGGGACTGTTTCTAGGTGCCACATGTCACCACTCATAGGATGACATGTGGTAGTGATGACGTGATTGGTTTATTGGCGATCAACGATTGAAAATTCTTGGTTTTAGGCTTATCAACGATTGCAATTGTGATAAGGAAAGGCCCTGGATGTGATATATAATGAGTTAGGATTTATAAATATTTTGGTTCTGCTAAATCAGCCGATGTGGGACTTTTGCAATATAAAGAAAAAGGCCCCCCCATGCAGTTATTGAGAGCTTTAGCACCAAACACATGGGCCTTTGTTTCGAGCCCCCGGTCGTATAAGGAAATTCATAAAAGGGGCTATAAATAAAGGGGGCCTAAGAGTTAATTAAAAATTCCCACCTATTCCTCTGTTTTAAATAATTTAAAGGCTTATGGAACAGTACACCGATAGCACTGTACAAAGATTTAAATGGGTGGATGGGTCAACAGTGGTGATATTAAATAAGACATGGCGCGGCTGCAGATCGATATGGGGAGGAATTAGGAAGTTTTAATGGCACAGCATGGTGCTCTACTTCTTCATGCAACAAAGGACCACTCGGGCACATGCCTTTCCTGCTCCACTCCCAACTCCACCGAACAAGTCACTCAAGCATTTAAAGGAGAATTCATAGAAGTCAGCCAAGTAGCAGTGAACCATCTCAAGCAATCAAAAAGAGCCTGATGATAGTAGGGACGTGGCTCTTGTTGGCTTATTGGGGCTTGACCCAAGTTCAAAAGTGAGTTAGCCAAACAAATCCTGAAACTACCAACCCTTTCAGCAATAGTCTACGGAGTGCGGACTGAGGTCTCACCTAAGGTAGTATGGGAGGGTGGTGGAACCAAGTTTCGACACCCTAGGGATGTCTTGACAAGTTCTGGAAAGTTCGCGAACTGATCCGGTGCACTAGCGCAGCTCCGCGTAGCTGTCTGACCTTCACATAGCTTTGTAAAAAGCACGAAGGGTTGTTGTCTTAGATCTTTTACCCTTACTATGTTATTATTATAGATCTGATTTAATTTTGTGGGCCTAGTAGTCTTATCAATCTTTCAACATTCATAATAAGTGCGCACAATTATAAACTGTAAGGAAATGCCTACACATATAACATAAGCATAAATATACATATCTAAGAATAGATACACAATAATTCAGAATCAACTTAGCTTTTATTAAACTTCTATCTCATTACGATCTCAACTCCACCCTGTTCACTCAGCTGTAGGGGTTTGCATACATAGCTGCAAACTCTATCAGGCCTTTGTGCACTCAACTGTAGAGCCTATTTCTACTACTACCATGCAAGACTCGGACTTATAGACTCTGAGCTAATGTCACACTCAAAAACCCATATTACTTGAGATCAATCCTTAACCAAGAACTTCCTTCTATCCTTAGAGCCTCGCTCTATTTATACATTCCCATGGTCCGCGGAACATGGGTAGGCCAACACATTCTATATTAAATTACAATATTTTAGGGCCAACAACACTAGACTCTCACGCTTTGTGCCCGTATTTTTCATGGTCTTTACATTACATTGACCCAAAACTAGTCTTTAAGCCCCAAAAATCTGCTATGGGGGGATCCGCTGCCCAACAGGTCTCCAACACAATCATCGTGACTCGTCCCAAGTCACTCGACTCGTGTGATGATATTTGCTCGGAGTCCATCCAGCAACTTCTGTGCTTCGCAGGCATCTACCACACATATCTTGGCCCAGATTGAGGGGAAGTTGGCACCCTCTTGGCTTTGCACATATCTGTCCTGAATCTGGGCCAACTTCCCCTCAATCATGGTGGTAGCCATGAATGATTCCTCGAGCCAAGACTTGATGCATGCTTTAAGCCCTACTACTTTCTAGGGTGCGACATCCACCTGTTCTTTCAGAGCCTGGACCTCCCTCATCTTTGCTAATTGTTGAGTAAGGGTGACCGTTTGTGCGGTCCCCTAGACATTGTCATATGCCTGTTGTAATTCCTGCACTTCTGTTTCTAACTGCTGTAGTGTTGGGTCCTCTTGCAATGAAGTGAGCATGAAGAGGGATTGGTCCAACAATCTCGTATAGTCCTGTACATCATGCTCTATCTCTTTCAACCCTAATTGAATGGTGCGGTGGCATTGCTCTCTGACTTCCGGGGGTGTAGAGGGTTGTGCCTTTAGTCACAGCTCTGTGATATACAAGTTCAGCTCCAATTGAACCTTCCTGGCCTCCTCCTGGGTCCTATAGACTCCAGCTGCCAGTTGGTGAATCTTTTTCGTAGTGGGGAGTGCCGCCGGCACGACCAACTCTGGAATGCTGCTACAGGCCGCCTCCACTGCCTATTCTAATCCCTGGTTTTGGGTGACCAGGCTGTCATGCTGTAGGCTGAGCTGTTCTAAATTTACCTTCTGCTTGCTCAAGACTTGGAAAGCGCGGCCCTCCCTAGCGTGAAGCTCAGAAGTTACCCCATCCTGTAGCTAGTATAGGGTTTCTCTAGGAAGGGCAGAAAAATTCAACCCCCATCCCCTCATGTCACCTTCGGATTTTGCTAAGACGGTGCCTTCTGGTAACACTAAAGTGTTCGTTGTGCAGGCACACAACATCTGCTCAGCCTCAACTACACCTTCCGCAAGGTGTGGTGTCATCACTCCTGGGGGTCAAACTTGTAATTCTTGAAACTACGCTTTGAGAACCCTCAACACAGTTGTCTACTCTGTCATCAACTCTTCTAGAGCATCCTTAGTGACATTGCAAACTAGTTCGCTACTGTCAACATGGTCTCCCTCCACGATCTTTGTTGTCCTTGTTTTTTTGCGCACAGTTGGCTTCTCCTAGACGCGCGACCTATTGAGTTGGGTCGATATTTTTGTAAGGTCTAGGAATTATTGTGTCTCAACCTTCCCCTGTATGTCCTTCTCCATGGACATTTCCTAACCTTCCTCAGTCTCTTTGGTGGGCACAGTTGTGGTTTGTGCCATCTGCTCTATTGTTGTTGCCTCAGCCGCCTTCCACTGCGTGGCCGCTTCCTGTTCCTGACACTTTCTCTCCACTAGCTTTTCGATGTGTAGATTGGTCTCCCTCTTCCTCTGTTGTGCTATGATTTTTTCAAGTTTTTCCAAGTCCAGGGCACGCCACTCCAGAGACCATGGCGCCATCACTTCGAAGATTGTATAATCTATGGCAATGAATGACATCTTTACCCATGCTTGTGCTGGATCCTTACGCGCCCGAATATATAGGTTATGCATATCCAACTTGAAGTTTGTTGTGCTTTGTAAAATGTTATATACTATCAGGGACAAGCATAGCTTGCGGTTGATCCTTGTTTATAAGCTCACCTATACGAATGCCCAAAACACTTTTATCTCGTGAATTCTCATCGCATCTTTCGTTGCCCGGAGCGAAGTGTACCTCATGGCCTTGGGTACGTTCCTCTCAATGGTAGGAAATTGGCTGTCCGTCGATAGTTCCCAGTTAACCAACATGATGGATAAGAGCACCCACGCATAGTGGAAGGTATTACCCTACTCCTAGGCTTCCCTACAATTCATCAAAAATTCATCGCAGAGAAATTGCGCCCAGTTGAACAAGACCCCCTCTGCGCACTACTCTGCCAATGCAATTACAGATGTTGGCACCTTGTCTGCGCGGCATTTCCCCATTAGCTTGCTAGCCAACAGCTAGGTGGCTATGCACACCCCTTTGTCCTTGATGCTTGCTATTACATACCCTCGCTTCCTCTTCTCTAGCTTGTATTTGGCCTTCATTGCTTTTGCAAGGGCCAAGTCATCACTTTTTCCTGCTATGGTTGTGGAATGTTTCCTTTGATGGGAAACTGAGAAATCCAGTGAATTAAGTCATCCATGATGGGAATCAACTCCTCCAGCCAAAGATACCCATCATGTACTAGACACAGTAGCTGCTAGATGATAAAAATTATGATCGACGCTTGGTGGTAGTGGGGTATCCACCACAGATGTAGTAACCCAGCCTTCTCTACACCGCGTAACCATTTCTACTGCAATAACTGCTCTACAACTAGCTTTGGAAACTTCTTTCTATCCGAGAGGTCCCAGTTTTTGAACTTTATATTAGGCACTCATCCCAATGGCGGACCCTCAAATTTTATTTTACTTGGAAGCAGCAGGGTCTGGAGTGCACTCTTCATGGCCTTCGGGTTCTTTGGTATCTTGGTTGTCCCTTTCCATGGGGGGATGTAGGGGGGTAACTTTATCGCTGAAGGTATTTGGGAAATATTCTCCACCTCATCATCCTGTGCCTCAATTTGGGTGATCAAGGCTTGCAAATCTTCCTCCTCCTCTATTTCAAATGTGACAACTTTTCCCTTCTCCGTCATGGACAATTTACTAACTCATGGGTTTTGTGGTGATACCCGGACTGGCCCCATTAGCTGCTTGTTTTTATACAGTTGCAGTGTGCGTGGAGACATGGGAACCTCTAGTGCAACTACTACCTCTCCAATATCCTCATGGGTCACATGGGGCTCTAGGGTTACTTCCGCAAATTGCACTCTAGTTCTCACAGCCATCATTGTTTCTACACTGGATTCATTTGGTTGTGTACTCACCGGTGGCAAGGTAGCTTGGTGCTCAATACTCTGTACTGGCTCAAATCTCAAATAACCAAGTGTTGCCTCGAGGCTACCCTACGGGATTTTATAGTAACGTTTGAATTTGAATTCACCCATTCCATCCACTTTTGAGTCATTAATACCTTCTTGGTGCCAGATCATCCCAAATATAGCTCTTAATTCTTGTCTTAATGGCCCACTACCCACTCCTTTCTGCCTTAAATTAGACCTCTTATCATGAACAATGACATCAATGGTCACTTCCCAACCTACCCACGCAACAGCGCAACCCCTTATGAGCGACCGCGATCCCTATGACATACTAGCCTTGCGTGGAACCTCCTTTCCACGTAGCTCTCCTGCACACTCATTTATAGTACCACACCTTCTTTCAACTACTTGGAGCACTGAGACTGTGCTTCATACAGAGAGTCAGGTGGTCACATACCCAGTGCGAGGCTCCAATTTTCCTGCTAGCCTGGGCTATGGGCACCCTTAAAATACCCTTGCATTCAGTAGTGCATCATGTTCTTCTTTGTATGGTATGCTCCCCTGTTTAGTAAGGTGTGGTCGCAGCCATGATAGCAGGGTCACAACTCTTTTTAATGCAATAGAAGGGCTGGCTAGACTTGGTCCCATCATGCGTAGTTTCTCGCGGCCCGCTTACGTGACTTTATTCTCCAGTTTGTTGATTTCTTCGTCCAATGTCACACTTTTCTTTCTCAGCCATGCCCACTCTACATCGAGTTCCCTAAGTTTCAAGCTCCCTCGCTAAATGGCTTCCTGTAACTACCTAATTCCTTTACCCAGGTCCTCGTGCCTTGTCCCTACTGTAGGAGTCGTGGTCTAGGTATTCTTCTCTATCCTGGTTTCATCTCTTCTTGTTAATGTTGGGGTCATTTCCATGCTCCAGGTTTTGCTTATGGTCCTATAGGCCCATTGAACCATTGGTACACGTATGTCCCAGTCGGTTCATCTCATTTGGTGAACTCTGTTCATGAATCCACATAGCTTTTTGAATACTACGTCGTTGACTGTTTGTGGAGTGTGTCGCCTTCCCTGCTGCCGTGTCAGGTTCTGGTTTTCAATTCTTAGAGTGGGAAGTGTTTGCATAGCACACGTCTGCACCCATCGACACAAGTGGGTGAACAAACTGCTTCATCTTGGCTGCCCGGCTCATGTTTTTCGTTGGTGACTTCCAAATCATAAGCGCATCTGTTTGCTATATTCTTGGCAATTTCCAATATTGTTCTGGTGTGTATTCCACCATCACAGAGGTGTCACACGCAACGCCCATTCTAGTGCACCGTACCACTAATGTTTGAGCACCGCTCTTTCAAATTTGTCTAAGAATTCATCCACACCTATCTCCCCATCATATGTTGGCAGTTCCCTTGCTTCGGTCATGACACACCGCAGTGATCTAATCATCATGTTGCAATTAAGATTTGTTACTTTATGCAACCAAATTTTCCAGCATTCTATTTCTTCATCTGAATCTGAAGTATAGGAACTGTCACGCTCCCATGAGATTCTCCCATCTACAGTCGGGTTCACCCGATCTTGGTCTTGTGTCGTTATCTAGTAAATGCAATCCAACTCATTGTCGCTATCATCATCGTGCATAGGTTCAATGTAGTGCACTCCTTTGGTTGGATCTAGTGGAACTACCATGCATAGGGACTTTTTCTCGAAAATCATCTTCCACTTCTTCAGGTTGATGACTCCATTCATATCCATGACCCAGTCTATTCCTAGCAACACGGGGTAAGGGTTGTTGTCATCAACAATCTCTATCACCTCAAAGTTCGTCTGCATGCTCACGCCTTCGATGTCCACTATTACCCCTTGCAACCTTACCATGGGCAAGATATTTTGTTGGTTCGCCATCTGTAATTGAATAGGGGACCACTATAATGCGGGCCTCCCATGCATTTCCATGTCTCCTTTGGTAACACATTCACTTTCGAACCCAGGTCTAGGATTACCTAATCCATTTCATATTCACCAATCTGTGTCGTTAATCTCATCTCCCTCCCAGTGTGCAATGTATGCATTCCTAGTTTTCGGACTATGCACGATTCACCTGACCTTGTGCACCTAGTGATCAGCTCTTGTAGTCCTTTAGCTTCCTTATTATCACGCATCAGCTTCATGCATGTCTCTAAAAAGGTAGTAACCATAGAAAGATCCATTCTCGGCTCTGGTTGATCCTTACTACCTGAAGTAGAAGCCTCTGTGAAGCTCTTCTTAGCTTCCATAAACATCTCCCTTACACGTTCCAAGTCAAACTCAAGTTCCTTTGTAGGAGCCTCACGAACCCATGTATCTTCCTCAGGCTGATTCCCCTTATCTTCCCTTGTAGTCATGCTAGTTTTGAGCACCAGATTTACATTGGGGTCTTCTTTGTGTGGTTTAGACTTCATCATTTGGATATTCTGGGTCAGAGTAGGCTATAGTACCCCCTTCTCGCACATTTGTGCGATCAGCGTAGGACAATCTACCATTTCTTGATCAAACTACTCATAGTACGAACAATATATTCTCATTGGGTTGGTACAATCGTGAGCATAGTGCCCTAGTCCTCCACAATTGTAACAGATTAGCTATTCACAGCCCCTTCGTGGCCCCATTCCTCCTCATGCTCGACCTCTCCCTTGAAATCCATCGTGCACCATTCCCGATGTTGGGTCGAGGGCTCGCGTTTCTGTATGCATTTGATAAGCTGGGTTCCAATCGATCATTAACTCATAGCTCTGACATGTATGATCATAAGGCCCACTAATTTATAGAAATTACAAAAAAACTGGTGTAGAGTCTATGTATACTTCTGCAATAGGTGATAGTTGTCCGTTGTGTGCTTTCCTCCCACCTGACAGATTACGCACCAGAGCGCGAGTGCCGCACTTGGCCCTGCCTGTGCCTTTGGTCTCAACAGCATTGGTCCCCCTCCTGCCAAGTAGTTCACGAATACTGGATAGTGATCCTTGCCGTGGCCTCGGCCTTTACATTTTATGCACCACACTTCTTCGTGCACTTCTGGCTGGGGTGCCCTATCTTGCTTCAAACTCTGCATTTCCAAGCATAGGTTCTATAGTTGTGCGTGGATCTGTTGGACTCCCAATCCTGGATCCTGTATCGGTGTTTCATGCAACCTCATCACCATTTCTAGTGCTTCAGCCTGGGGTAAAAGCTTCTACTGTGACAGCGTTGTCCTCAGGTGTGGTGTCAAAGATGCCACAAACCACGCGTGGTGCTACGCATCCGTTAGCATCATATTAGCCTCGTGGATTATACTCTTCAGTCTTAGATCCAGATCCTAAGGGGTCTCACCTGGAAACATTGCGATATCTTTAAATCTAATGATGTACTATGTCTTTGATTTCGGCCGGCTAAATTCACTATTTAGCGCATTCGGGATCTCCACTATTCCTACATTTGGGTGATCATTCGAGTGCTTGATATACGAAGTCAGTGCGTGATCTTGTAACGCACTCACAAATGTGGCCTTCTTAATTTTTTCATCCATGACTCCTCGGGATTCCCACACTACTCTTACCACAAACCAAAACTGGTTCAGATCCCCATTCCCTACTTCTTTGAATACGGGTAGCTTGATCATGCTCGCCATGTTGAACTGTGGGTTTGGTGGAGGAAGGGTGGTTGAAGATGGAGGTGAAGTAGGTGACGTGGGTGATGGCGTAAGTGTAGGTGATAACTACGGAATGTGCTGCCTTATCAAACTGACCGCACTTCTCCGGGAAACCCAAGCGCACTCTTCCTCGCTTGCTCGTGGGGGTGAAATTAAAGGACTACTTCCAAACCCTTCGATCCCTTTGTAGATCTTTCCACTTCACATCATTCCAATCATTAAGTATTCGCATAACCCACTTCTCACATAACAACATCTTAATCCAGATATTCACGGATTTGATGTACCTACCTCGTGGTCCATTGAGAAAATGTCATTATGCTTCACTATAGCTCATGGTTGTGTCCATCGCGAACTCAGTGATAAACCCCCCATTATCCGGGCGAGGCAATGATCCACGGCCCACACGATCTTATCTTCTGATGCCTCCAGTCTACATACTAACTCCAGAGTCCACACTATCGGTTGATCGAGCTTGTACCTTCCCTGGCTGTCGACTAACCTCATGATCCAATCATATAGCTCTGAAGAGAAGGCCGCGAAGAAGATCTCGTGGATTTCCATATATACGTAGCGATCCAGCCACCTCTTCTCAGATATCTATGGAGTCCTATTTTCCTGTGTTATGAACACATGAAACTTCTGATCCAACCAATCTTCAATTTCCTTCTTTGTAGGGTCTATTGTTTCGACATCAGACATCCCTTAGGTAGATCCAGGTCCCAACAACGGAACCATTTGTTGGCTTATTGGGGCCTGACCCAGGTGCAGAAGTGAGTTAGCCAAACAAATCGTGAAACTACCAGCCCTTTTGGCAACATTCCATGGAGCGCAGACTGAGGTCTCAGCCGAGGTAGTATGGGAGGGTGATGGAACTAGGTTTCTGCACCCTATGGATGTCTTGATGAGGTCTGGAAAGTTCGCAAACCGATCCGGTGCACTAGTGCAGCTATCTGACCTTCGCGTAGCTTTGTAAAGAGTGTGAAGGGTTGTTGTCTTAGATCTTTTACGCTTACTGTGTTATTATTATAGATCTGATTTAATTTTTTGGGCCCAGTAGTCATATTAATGATTCAACATTCATAACAAGTTCGCACGATTATAAACTATAAGGAAATGCCTACACATATAACAGAAGCATAAACATACAGATCTTAGAATAGATGCACAATAATTCAGAATCAACTTAGCTTTTATTAAACTTCTATCTCATTATAATCTCAACTCCGCCCTGTGCACTCAACTGTAGGGGTCCGCACACATAGCTACAGACTTTATCAGGCCTTTGCGCACTTAACTGCAGAGCCTCTTTCTACTACTACCACCCAAGACTCGGACTTACAAACTCAGAGTGAATATCACACTCAAAAACCCATATTACTTGAGATCAATCCTTAACCAAGAACTTCCTTCTACCCTTAGAACCTCACTCTATTTATACATACCCATGGTCTGTGAACCATGGGTAGGCCGACACATTCTATATTAAATTACAATATTTTAGGGTCGGAAACCCTAGACTCTTGTGCTTCGCGCCCACATTTTGCAGGGTCTTTACATTACATTGACCCAAAACTAGTCTTTAAGCCCCAAAAATCCGCTATGGGGGGATCCACTGCCCAACAACTCTATCCAAAGCCTCCACTGAAGCACCAAGTGGACACCTCCTCTTTCCTCTCTCAATTTGTTTTCTCTGTGCATTTATTTCTGCTTTTTTTCCAAGAAATGTATTTGATCCCTATTGCAATCTTTAGGTAGGTGGTAGAAGAGCCTTTCAATGCAAGATAGCTAGTCTAGCATGACAGATGGGGCTCGGGCATAGATATTTTGATTTTAACTCAAATCTCTCCCTCTCTTCTTATAAATAGGGGGGTGAAATCTATAACAAGGGTTCCGGATATTCTGACCTGCGAGGGATAAACTCTATGATTCCATTTTGGTTCTAATTTGCTTATTCATTGGGGTTTCACTGATATCATTGCTGAGTGTATGGACTGGTTATTGGACCCTTTGAGTTAAATGGTAATTTCCTGTTGTTTCCTAACATGATTAATGTGGAGCAAGTTTTCCCTTTTGTAACCTCATTTCATAATTTGTTTTTCCTTCTCTGAAACAGTGTAATGAGATTGTTGGCTTCTCCTTGGTTCATGGATTTACCCTGGCTGCTAAATAGATAATAGTGCCTGTGTGTATTACATATTTACTTGGTTTTTAATAGCCTGTAGTACCTGTATGAGAACAACTGCTCTCACACTATTTTGTGATAGAGGTACCCATGTCATAGGCTTGAAACCTCAATAAGTTCTTTGTTGTTTCTATCACTCCATCTCTTCTCTCTTTCATCTTTCTATTGGAAAACCATGGTTTAGGATTCTGGGATGTTTACAACCCTATCCATTGGATTCCACTTCTACTGGAACACTGGTGTTTAGGATTTTGTTTGTTAATCCCTATGCATCTATTTCCCTCATTCCTTTCCTCCTCTCCATCATTCCTACGACTTCAGTTTTAAGTTGTCTCATTTCCGTGTATCAACCACCAAAAAAATAAACAAATTCTATTTGAGATTGCCCCATATACCCCCAACATTTGGATCCATGAGTTGGCTTGAATCTACTCTTTGAAAGCTAATTGAACCAAGACCCTCCTATTACCTTTTACGTGACAATTGGAGTGCTACAAAAACCTAACGTATAACCTTACAATCACTCCTTTATTTAAGACGTCCTAAGCACTGGTCTACAATCAACCCAGAGGTTGTCTCTAGGGAGCTTCCTTGTCTCCTACTACACTTGTGTTGTAGGTGCAAGATTTAGCTACAACAACCATAATGAATCATTTTTGCAGCTAAATGTATAATATGTATTGGGATCTTGCGGCAACTTTTGAATGAGTGACCACACCTCTTCCTCATTATTCCATTCATCCCTTGCTTTGGTTATCTTCTCAAGTTGGATAATAGAAATGGAACAAATAAATTCTTCCACATAATCATCCTTTCTTGAGAGTGCATCTGCAACAACATTTTTCTTCCTTTTTTTGCATATGATTTCAAAGTCATAACCCAACATCTTTGTCACCCTTTTTTGTTGTTATTCTAAAGATAATATCTGTTCCAAAAATTATTTAAGGTTATCATGATCTATTTTTACCTTGAAGTGTCTTCCCATTAGGTAAGGTCACCATTGCTTTAGTGCATGTAGTATTGCCAACATTTCCTTGTCATAAATAGGTTTGTGTAAATACTTTCCTTTGATCGGATCACTTTCAAAGGAAATGGTTCTTCCTTCTTGCATTAAAATAGCACCAATTCCATTTCCTAAAGCATAACATTCCATAATAAAAGTTTTTATGAAGTCTAGCGTAGCTAAGGCCGATGCTTGGAATATTGCCTCTTTAAGATGTTAAAAGGCCTTCATTTCTTCTGGAGTCTAATAAAATGCATATTTCTTCAGTAATGATGTTATAGGTGTTGCAATAAGTTTCTCGGTTGGAGGAGATCTACAACTTGAGCTAGGGTTGAAGTTGGTGCTAGGGTTTTGACTTTGGGTACCATGGTGAGACGCATAGTGTGGAGTGCTTCTCCCTCCTACAGCTAGGTAGTTACAGATAGAAGTAAGGACACAGGAAAGAAACATTTTGAAAAACCTATGGAGAAGGTATTAGAGGCAAGAAGCAAAGGAACATTGGGAAGAAATGGACTTCAGGAAAATGAAGGGGATCATCTAGAAACAAATAAGGAGAAGGATAATGAAGGTAGAAATGGAAAACCTAATTCCATAAGGACAACTGGGGTTTGCAAACCCAAGTTGAGCATTATTCCCTGGGTCATATTGAGTGATCCAGCGCTTCAAGCGCATAGGGATCATATGACGGAAAATGCGATCATATGCAAATTTTTGGGGTTATGGCCGATGGAGAGGGAATTACACATCTAGATAAGGAGCCATTGGAAGCCAAAGGGTGAAATACACCTACATCTGGGTTCTAAGGGTTTCTTCATAGTGGTGTTCACAAGCCTAGAGGATAAAGATAGAGTGTTCGAGGGAGGACCATATTTCTATGCTGCTGCAGGACTCTATATGCGGCCATGGATGATGAACTTTGTCCTAGAATGTGAAACATTCACATCGGTACCGGTATGGATTAGACTATACTCCCTTCCTATAGATTATTGGCTACCAAAATCTCTGAAAACAATAGGCAACAAGATGGGGCATTTTCAAAAGATCTCAGAGGCGACTTTGAAAGGAAAATATACCTCCTTCGCCCAAATATGTGTGGAAATAGACTTATCTGGAGTCCTTCTGGAAGTGATAATTTTAGAAGTGTATGATGAAGAATGGGTGTAGAATGTGGACTATGAGCACATCCAATTTAGGTGCCACAAATGCCACGAACATGGGCATTTATTCAGAGACTACCCAATAAACAATATGGAAGGAAATGTGAAAATTACTAAGGATAAAAATCATGAGGGTTTCACCAAGGTTGAGAGCAAAGGGAAAGGTGGTAAACATCCACAAAAGAAGATCAATGAGAATAGACATTCAAGACACAATCATTTCAAGAGAGGGGAACAAGGGAACAGTCCAGGATATGGAGAACATAATCAATGAGAAGGAAAAGGAAGCTGACATGGAGGACATCACAGTAAACAACCAGCAAAAGGATGATCTACCAAGCTATATGGAGATAAGTAGGGACCATGAGATGACTCCAAGTGAAGCAGGAATAGAGAACCACGAACTACAGGAGATTCTAGATAGGGAAAATCTAGATCTAGAAAAATTTCTAGAACAAGGGACGATCACAAGAGTGGACTCCCTACAAAAAGAGGATTATGATAGGGTGCAACAACTCTTTCTATGAAGATCACAATCGAAGGGAATTGGAGTCAAAAGAATTCATGAAAGCCAGGAGCACAGTGGGGTCAAAATGATGGAGAATGTACAAGCATAATCTCTAAAGAACTCAAGTAGGAAAAGAGGAAGAAAAAGACAGAATAAGCTGCTAAACGAATGTGGAAAACTACTGATAACTCAGGTAAGATGAAAGATCTTACCAGTTATTCCTTTACTAACCTTTCTTAATGATGCTCACAACCTGGAATATTAGAGGCATAGGAAATAGAAGGAAACGAAGGAATCTCAGTAGTAGAACTAAAGAAGAAAAACCAGATATGGTTTTTATTCAGGAGACAAAATGTTCAATGGATAAGATTAGAGAAATTCATAATAAGTGGCTAATAAAGTATGAGTATCTAGAGGATAAAGTAAGCAACTCGGTGGGGGGGATTCGCACGCTGTGGGATTCACAGAAATTTGGAATCCTGGATGCTGAAGCATATAGGAACTATCTTTCTTTGGCATGTCAACTTGTAGATGATAAGGGAATATACATGATCACAAATGTTTATGGACCTCAAAAGATAGCAGACAAATTCAAGCTTCTCATCTCCCTTGAGGATCTAAGAGCACGACACCCCAATATGCCCTGGATCATTGCAAGATATTTCAATATGATAAGATCTCTCTCAGAGAAAAAATGGTAGTATTAGATAGCTAGGAAGAGACTCCATGGCCTTCCAGAATGTCATAATGAACATGGGGCTAGTGGACACTAAAACAATAAATGGAACCTTCACCTGGAACAACAAGAGGGGAGGGGCTTCTCAAGTTGCCTCCAAACTTGATAGATTTATTATTTCAGAGGACCTCCTTCTCATAGGCCTTGCCATGATAGCTTCTATTCTGCCCTTTGGAGGATCAGATCACCGACTTGTACAACTAGAAGCCACCTTTATGGGCACACCAAGAAACAAACCTTTCAGGTTTGAAAATCCCTGGCTCTCTCACCCTAAATTCACCACTAATATTGACAAATGGTGGAGAGAGGATTTGAACATTCAAGGCACTAGAATGTTCATGCTCCAACAGAAACTCAAACACATCAAATCCAAACTTAAAGATTGTAACAAAAAGGAATTTTGTGATATCTTCAAAGCCAAAAGAGAAGTTGAGCAAAATCTCTAGGAGATCAATCATATCAGCATCACAGATGGCTTCACCGAGGAGTGATAAAAGCTAATTGACTCTTTGCAGGAAGAATGGGAAGAGGGATGCTTGCAAGAGGAAATTTTCTAGAGACATAAATCAAGGATTCAGTGGATTAGAGAGGGAGAAAGGAATACAAAATTATTTCATAAATCCACCATGGCTCACAGGGCACACAATAGAATCACAAAGCTCAAATATTCTCAAGGGATAGAGCTTGTCTCTCACAACAATATGGAATTGGTCCTTGTATAACACTTCCTCAGTATAGCAGAGGAACCTCTGGAGGATAGATCTATATTCATTGACCAATTCACTCAGTGTATCCCTCAGCTAGTCACCAGAGAGGACAACCACAATCTTAACAGGACAATGTCAAAAGAGGAGGTCAGTGGAGTGATTAATGAAATGAAAAATGGAAAAGCCCCAAGGCCAGATGGGTTCAATGTAGACTTATTCAAAGCCTACTGGGAAACAATCAAATAGGATATCCTTGAGGTTGTGGAAGACTCAAGAAAATACAAAAAGGTTCTGAACGTTCTTAATGCTTCCTTCATAGCTTTGATCCCAAAACAGGAAAATGCCATGACTCCAGATGGTTTCAAACCCATAGCCTTATGTAATGTGGTGTACAAAATTATTTCCAAAGTGATAGCCAATAGACTCAAGCCCCTTCTACCAGCTCTCATCTCAGAGGAGCAAACAAGCTATGTGGAAGGAAGACAAATCCTCAACAACATCATCCAAGCTCATGAGGTGGTACACTCTCTCAAAAGCAACAAACAAGCTAGACCTAGCGAAAGCCTATGACAAGCTAAGTTGGTATTATATAATAGTAGTTCTAAGAGCCTATGGCTTTGACCAAAATTGGATAAGAGGGGTTATGGCAGTTGTCACCACAACCAGTTTTTCCATACTGCTTAATGGAGCTCCATCAAGAACATTCACACCCTCGAGAGGTCCGAGACAGGGAGATCTACTCTCACCTTTCATATTTGTTCTCATGATGGAAGGGCTAGGCAGAGTGATCAAAATGGCAAATGCTGAAGGACGAATCCAGGGTATCAAACTCACCTTAGATGGAGTGGCAAACACTCATCAATAATTTGTGGAAGACACTATGCTGCAAGGCATACCCACAGTCAAGGAAGCTAGAGAGATCAAACACATCTTAAATGACCTTGATATGGCAGCAGGCATAGACGTAAGCCTCAACAAATCAAAAGTTTTTTTCTTTAACACTAACATTGCTATTCAGAGAAATATTACCAGAATTCTTGGGTTTCAAAGGGAACAGCTACCTTCCAAGTATCTTGGCATACCCCTTACTAATACACCTCTAAGCAAGAAAGTGTGGAAGCCAATAATAAACAAACTTCGGGAAAAGGTCAGAAAATGGAGATGTAGGTCACTAAATTTGGTAGGGTGCCTTGTGCTCACACAGGCAGTCTTGCAGGAAATTCCCATTTCCATGTTCTCAGCTCTTCATACTCCTAAAGGTATTAAGCAGCATATCATGAACATACAAAGGGATTTTCTGTGGAACAGAGAAGAAGAGAAAAATGAGTGGGCTTTAGTTGCATGGGATAATATATGCAAGCCCAAAAACCATGGTGGCTTAGGGTTGCATGACCCTGAAACCCTCAATAGAGTTTTGGGAGCCAAACTTTGGTGGAGATGGATTAAGGAGTCGATAGCTCCTTGAACTAAGCTTTGGAAACAAAAATATGCCAAGTATTGGGAGGATAAGGATCACATTAGAATGTCAGGAAAAATCAGGGGATCCCATATTTGGAACCTTTCCTGGGAAAATAAAAGTATTGTTCAACAACATAGCTTTTGGGAAATTCGAGCAGGGAACCTAGCACGTTTCTGGGAGCATAACTAGCAACAGGAACCCAACCTATATAAGGATGAATTAGCAGCTCTCGAAAACAACACAGATAACAAAGGTCTGCTTATGGTCAAAGACATCTGGGACCAGGAAAGGAATAATGGAAAATGGAAGAATTGGAAGGATCTAGGCCACAGTGATGAGAGTCCTCTTAAGGCCCAGGAAAACTCTCTCACCCAGGATCTAGAGCATAGAAGGATTATAGTTTCCTACTTACCTAACCAATAACACCAAAGGTAACTTTAACCTCAAAGAAGCTAAACAGGAAGTAATAGGATTTAACTCTTTAAATCAATAAAGTTATTCATCTGGCTAGTGCATCAAAGGAAAATCTTAACTTGGAAGAATCTCCTAAAAAAAGGCTCTATTGGCCCTTCCAAATGTTACCTCTATGGCTCACAAGAGGAGACGATGGATCACCTTCTCAACCTCTGTCCCTTCACATCCAATGTGTGGGATTGGGTAGCCTAAATATTTAGACATTCAGATAGGGATAGTCTCAGCATATCCAATACTTTGAAGAATTAGAGGAACAACTTCTTAGGGAATGAAATTATTAATAAAGCCTGGATTTTGGTTCCATTGTTATCTAGAATGTTTGGAAAGAGCGTAACAGTCAGATCTTCAAAAATAAAAAAAGCAAACCACAACGCATAATTCACCAAATTTTAAGGCAGCTCAAAGAACCCTGTTGAGGACACTTCCTAAGGATCCTCCTCTACCCTAAGAGGCAAGTATTATAATTCATTTGGGTCTCCAGTCCATAAGCCCACAGGGCATAATCAAGGGAGTAAGTCAAATAAATGCAGATAGTGACATTTGGCAGCCTCCTCCTTATGGTTACCTAAAGGTTAATATAGACGGAGAATCTAAGGGCAATCTAGGGTTAGCTGGCTTTGGGGGTGCAATAAGATATGAACAGGGTCAAATAAAGAAGATCTTCCATGGCCACTTGGGTAAGGCCACTAATAACATGGCATATCTCATGACACTAGAGCAATGCATGGAAATCTTGTTGGATTCAAATTCACATAATGTTATCATTGAAGAAGACTCAGAATTGATCATTAGAGGGGCCAAGAAAATTTGTAATGGAACTTCTTTGAATCAATTATCGAAGCATTGTAGGCTTTTACAGGTCTTTCACCGTATCCACTCCCACCTACAAACCTTAAAAAATGTTAGCTTTGTCCATGTAAAAAGAAAAACTAACATGTTAGTAGATCATTTGGCGAATGAAGGAGTCACCAATATGGATAGGGATTCTCGGTATGCTTCGGATTTGTTACCACCAAGAAATTGTTGGAGGATTGTCTCTATTAGGCAGAAAAATATATCGGGCTATGGTTTCACAGGAAGGATAGAAGTGGTTTAGGAGACAAGAGGGAGGATAGGGAACACTAAAATATTTACCCTGTTTGGGTTTTGGCCACAATCCAAAGCTTAGTATTCCACCAAATGTGTGGCGAGAGGATTGACTCTAGAAGTACCACAGGTCTGATCATCCATTAACCAAAACTTTAAGTGGAAGTTTTGATGTTGTTTGGGGTTTGGCTGAGAATATGGGAGGAAGGTACAAGAACTGTCCGATGTTCTTGATTAAAGGCTATTGCTTGGCGAAAGAGCGCACAAGCTATTTCGTTAGGCAATCGATTCTAAAACCACAAGTGGCTTATTGGGCGGGGTCCAAGTGGTATCTGGTTTTTCTAAGGAAGGCTTCGATTCCACTCTTCGTGTGACACGTAGTAGCGAGAGGTGAGAGAATACCGCTTTCATCGAGTGGTTATCCCTCGCGCTACTTGTCCACCCGATATCTGCATAGACCATTGGATCCTTGTCGGGTGATCAAAGGTGTAGGTTTGATCGTGCATGTTGTTTGGCATTTTAGACCCGAAAGAGCTTAGAGAGTTGGCCTAAAGTTTTTGAGGGGTCCGTAAGACAGGTTTATATGTGGGTTTGTAGTGGGCCCGTATTCAGAGCGTATACGTTAATCCTGGTAGGTTAAATCGTATAGTCTGTGGCTCTACAAGCTTACTGTTGTTTCTAGCTGGTCTTTGGTGGTAGCCTTGTGGACCCTCAGTAGGTCAGTTGTGGCATTTTTGTGGGCCCCGGTTCTATGGACCCATCTTTCATGATGTTCAGGTTCTTTTTTGGTGCTCGACAATATGACCAGAGGGTATACTACCTGCTTTTGTCTAGAGTGTCTGGAGGTAACTCACCGATTTTCTTGTTCAGGCTTCTCATGATTTTGGGTGTGTGGTTCGGAAATTTGCTTGCCCAGTTGCATGTTGAACTCTCACAGAGCTGGTGCGGCTTCTTGTAAATTAGCCTTCTCTTACTTGATCAAAGAAAGATGTTATAGGTGTTGCTATTCTCCCATAATTCTTAACAAACTTGTGATAATACCCTGTCAACCTGACAAATCCTCGAAGATGCTTTATGGTTGTGGGAATTTTTCGTTCCTTAATTAGTTTAATTTTTTTTGGGTCTACCTTAACACCCTCATGCGATATAATATGACCCAAATATTCCACCTCCTATACTCAAAAGAAACATTTTGAGGTTTTTGCATATAATTTTTTCTCTTCCAATAGTTTGAGCACCCTGTCCACATGTCAAACATAATCCTTCCAAGACTTTCTATAGATTAGTATATCACCAAAAAATACTAATACAAATTTTCTAAGGGTTTGAAAATGGAATTCATCAAACCTTGAAATGTGGATGGTGCATTAGTAAGGCCAAAAGGCATGACAAAAAATTCATAATGACCCTCATGAGTTCTAAATGTTGTTTTCATAATGTCTTTAATGTTCATTCTAATTTGATGATATCCTAAACAAATATCCAACTTGGTGAAGTAAAAATCTCCATGCAATTCATCCAACAATTCATCAATTGGTCCAGCTGTAGGCTAATTAGCTCCCTCAAGAAATTGCACAATTCTGGAGGGCAACCAACCTTCCCTCTAGAAATTGCACAATTCTGTCTGGCAGCTTTGTGGGCTCCAGAATTGTGCCAATCTGCCAGTTAGGCTTCATCCAGAAAATTACAAAAATCTATCAGTCAGGCTTCATCCAAATAATTGTGCAATTCCTCCCAGCAAGGCTATTCAGCCCCAAAATTGTGCAATCCTGAGCAGTAATCAAATGCTCTACCCAAAAATTGTGCAAATCTCCTGGGCAACCAACCCAAATCCCTTCCAGAAATGTGCATTTTCTCCCAGCAGTTGAGCATCCAATTGCATGTGCAATTGAGTTGATCGGTTCTCTCTGGGACCAAGAAAAACAGATTTGCATGCATGGGTTACTTCTACCAAGGTAGCATGCAATGGCATCCCTTAATTTATTGATCTACTTTTAGCAGCATAAGGTTGCATGCAAATATCATTTTAGAAACCTCCCACCAATTGTCGCTCCTCCTAGATTTGTGGCATGTGCGTCACATCTTAGATTTTATCAAAAGTACTCATGAACTGGATGGTGCAGAGCTCATTCCTCACATCAACATTGAAGCTTTGACATCCCACATCCCATATAGGAGTCTTCAGCACATTCAACTAAGTTGTTTTTGGGTAAGCCCACCTTCCATGTCTTTTGCTGCATTTCTAGCACTTTTTTTGTTTCGCTTCGTAAGAATGATGTATTCTTGATTTCAGTGAGTGCTTGTTTTTGTTTTGATACCTACTAGCTTGTACAAACACCACTTTAGTTTTCATTAACATCTCACTACTGTCACATGCATGAAACGTTTTTTCACGAACGGTCATTGATTAGGCGACTCACCTCACCCACATAAATTTTGTTCCATTTTCTGAATCTATCATTCACCATTTTCATGTACGATCATTCACTTATGCTTACACTCAGTATCTCCATGCATTCACATTCACATTCGCTTTCAGTTGCTCATCGGCAGGTCTGGGCAGCCTTGGCCCGGACTCTGCCTCACCAACCCAATATTGTGCAATCCTAAAAGGGAAGGCTCTATCTTCCTCTCATGAAATGTGTAGTTCTTCCCAGTGACTATCCTCCAGTCTTGCATTGCGCAATTCTGAGGGATAGTGGTTGCTGGCCCAGAAAATTGTGCAATGAAGTCATTGAGCCTACAACCATTGCTAGCTGAGATTCTGCATTGCACAATTCTAGAAGTCAATAGCCAGGCTGGACTATGCATTACGTAGTTACAGTAGCTAGTCAGCCTCCTGATAGCCTAGACTATGCCTTATGCAGTCTTGGTAGTCAATCTCTCAACCTCCCAGCAAAAATTACGCAACCTTCCATGATTAGTCACACAAGTATGTTTCTGTTAAACACACATGGGAGCAAGAAAAATATGAAAGATAATCAGGAGAGTACAATTTTTATTAACAAGAGATACACATTTATAGTACATTATGTGACCGTTGGGTTTCACATCCCAATGTCTCTTGGACTCCTTTTGTCCATTCGGCTTCCACACTAACCCATTGAGGATTAGGTGTCCAACATTCCCCCCCATAAACCGAAGGGTTATGTATGAGTCCAAGAAGAGAGCTGTAATACAAAATGTGCAAAAATGCATGGCAGCACTAGGCTGAATGTGCTCTATGAAATTTTGGTATAAAGGGTGGTGGTTTAAGGATGACCACCAACACTGGAATGCTTAGTGCAGTTCCCGAAACTCTTCCAAAACTAGTAAGAAGCTAAAGTCTTCTACTAGAGGAAGTGCTCCTATTGTTTTGAAGAGGGAAACCTTCAACCATGAAAGGGAGGTCTCACCCCACATAAAAGGGAGAAATTCAACCTGAAAAGGGAAGTCTCAACTTGTGATGGTTTAAGGATGACCAACAACTCTGGAATGCTTAATGCAATTCTTGGAACTCTTCCAAAACTGGCAAGAAGCTGGATTCTTCTGCTAGAGGAAGTGTTCTCAATTTTGCTCCTGGGATTCTTCCGAAACTGGCAAGAAGCTGAAGTCTTCTGCTAGAGGAAGTGTCCCAGATTGCCAACTGACGACATGCTCAGGGGCATCTTTGTCTTTGGCTACAACTCTGAATCTGGTATGGCAGGTTGTGGCTCAGGCTTGCTTGATGTGGCTTTGAAGCTTGTAGATGACCATCATTTCCCCCCCTGTCAGATACAAGGTGAGAAGATGGAGAAAACTCAACTACAAGACTATTCAATACTCTGGAACAATTTCTGACATGTGTTTGGAATATCTTCTTGGTTGTTGATGCCCATTGCCAAGAAGCGATCCATCCAAGATGAATCTTTGTTCTTGCAGGACGTTTGTTTCTGAAGCACCTGTGTGAAGAATGACTGGTTTTATGACAGTGCTTACATGGATGAAGATCAAAACAATGATCTTTCAAATGGCCAACTCGGTCACAGTGTTGGCATTTCACAATTTGTTGTTGTTGTTGTTGTTGTTGTGGAAGAGAGGCAGAGTCTAGAATAGCTAGAGGTGAACTGTCATGAGGAGCAGGTGAATTGTCATGAATGAATCCAACACTCTGAAACTGAATGGGCTTGGCATAGTCTGGAATATGAAAGGACAAGTCCTTGTCATATCCAAGACCAGTTCTGTGCTTGTTGTGGACAAGTTGTTTCCAAGGTCTGACGATGGGCTTGGGAAGTGCAGACTGAGTTTCTGCATCTGCATTTACAACTGCTACTTTATTTGAATGAACTGTAACATTGTTAACATGCTGCTGATGGGTGGTTGTCTCAATGTTATGAACAAAAACAGGTTCAGAATGGTGTCTATTTTGATGTAGCTCTTCTTGCTGTAGCTGTGATTCAAGCTGCAAAAAATCGATCTTTTCTTGTACATTTTGCAAGCAAGTTTGAATGTTAAAAAGAGTTTCGTTACTGACTTTTACCATCCCATCAACAATGGAAAAGATTAGACTATTTAATAACTGTAATGCATCATCAATTTGCTCCATCTAATGACAATGTTGCACAAATATCTCACACAATGCCAAATAACCGCAACTTTAAAGAATATAGACAACCCCCAATGCTTATGAACATTGAACTCTGTCATTCCAATTAATCCTCCAATTGATGAGGGTGCCCTTTTAACAGCTCAGACCACATTAATAGAAATGTCTCAATTCTTTGATGGAATGGATGAGGATGGAAATCTTCGAAATACCAATGGACATGAGAAACCTTGCTTACTGTACCAATACAACCTGATTATTCCTTAATCACTGTGACTAGACATCATCAATATATATATGTGACATTTCTGTTCTTGGGAAACCCGTGATTTTCATGGCATCAATACACAAGATTATTATAGCCACAAAATAAATGTGTGTCTGAGATACATCAAGATTTATGCTGGCAAAGAAGGTGAATTCAGAAGGAATGCCTCACGAATTTGCAGCTGCTAACAGAACCCAAAACCGACATATAGTCACAAGGAACGAATGCAATATAACAAAAGAATGTGCATGCCCAAGACCAAGACCATGTGTATCCGCTTATTACAAAAAAATGGCTGAAATGAAATAAATTGATATCAAAAAGGGCCAATAATCATCATCTTCATCGTCAGCATCATAATCATCGACTGTATTGTGATAAAAAATGGTGAACTTCCTGAGCAAGGAAGCCTTTAAATCCCCCTAGGCAGTAGAATAATTGCGAATCTTTTATTAATCAATCTTTACAACTAAAAATCCCCCTAGGCAGTAGAATAATTGCGAATCTTTTATTAATCAATCTTTACAACTAACGCTAAGCTGCAAAGATACGAAGGGCAAACCTCTGTTAGGGCCATAGAATGTGTCGTTATGGTGCTGCTGCGGCGAGTTCTGATGAGGATGAAAAAATATCTGTGCAGTGCTTCTTCAGAGTACTGACTGCGTTTCAAAGCCGACAGCATAACCATATACAACTCCAAGCCCTTCAGATTTCATTACGATCCTCTGAGTTACGAACTGAATTTCGACCACGGGTCTCAGCAGGATGAAGATCATCAGCGCAATGGTTTTTCGTTATCTACCCCAAAGAGCGGGGAGTAAAACCCTAAAATCTTGGAAAATCCCTAAAATGCATACATAACCTTTATGTCATGGTGGACTGGAGGTCGTTTTTAGGTTTTCGATCCTTCACTTAGAACGTGCTGAACTCGAGACACGGTCCAGGGTGCAAATTCCAGCAGCTTATAAATCTAGCGATACAGCAAAGATGATCCGAGATATGCAGGAGGGCCTCCAGCGACAGAGGCTCCTAAATCAGATCGACGTAAATCCCTTTGCAGAAGAGGGTCCGCATAGTAGCTTTCATTTGGCACATCACCTAAAGGCTTTCGATAATCTGCCTCCAACCTTTGACGATATAAAGATTCAATGCTTGGATCAACCCGACTCTGATAATCTAACTTAGGTTGCTTTGGTAATAGACTACCATATGGATCTTGAGCTTGAAGAGGAGTGTGAGGAATATAATCCCTTCCAGCTCCATATCGTAATAGCTCCCTCTCAGCTATAGCAGGATCAACACCATATCTAGTTAAAAGAGCCTGAGGATAATCAGTATGTGCTGCATTAAAATAAGTCGGTTCGCTTTCAACCCAAGTCACGCCCCAACTTACAGTAAATACAGAATTGCTGACATAATTTCAAAATATTCAGATTGGGAATCCTCGGAACATGATAAGGCGAAAACAATTGATGCTATTCCATATTTGAGGAGAAATCGTAAGCTAGAAGATGAAACCAATTTCCCTTGTCTGATTGTGAGAGGCCAACCAGAAAATCTTAAATCTGACTTCGTTTTTTTTTTTTTTTGATTGAGGGAGGTGCTCAGACAAACTCTGATGACGCGCCTCAATATGATAACGTCCTGCTGCCCATGGAAGCTTGTGTCGTTGCAATGGGGCAGAAGTCTGGAGACGATTGTAGGGATAGAAGTGTCAGCGAAAAGTTGACGAAAATGGCAGGAGGTGATGCGGAGGGGCGATATCAAACGATTCACGAAAATTTCACGTTTCTCAGACAATTGTCCAGGGAAGGACGAAAATTCGGTGAACAAGTATTTCCATCAATCAAGCCCTTTGGGATTAATATTGGAGATGAAATGATATCAGTAGTTGGCCGGCTCATACCAGAGCCCAAATTGGCGGCAAAAACAGTGGCGGCAAACAAACCAGAGGCAAACGAAACAGAGGGCGTTTTTCTGCCTTCCATCAGTTCAGGACAGCATGGGCAGCGCTAAACAGAACAACGCTTCTTTCAGGAACGTTCATGGGCAATGAGGCAGAGAGCGCAGGTACTATGTTAGGCAAAGAGCGCAGGTATGCAGTGAGACAACGTTTGCAGCTGGTCTCTTGACAGAGGGCGTAGGCTTGACAGAAGGTGCAGACAATGTCAAAAACGTATATGACGGACAGACATGTCAGAACAGCTTGGACAGCGCTGGCAGTGTCAGGCATAGGGACGTTTCATCATTCAAGTGAATATGGCAGACAGAGCGCAGGTCTGTATAAAGGAATATGGCAGAAATAAACTACACAGAAAGGCCATAAAAAAATGGCTCAAATTAATTATGCAGGGTCGGAATACGCCTGCTCTGATACCATGTTAAACACATATGGACAGCAAGAGAGATATGAAAGATAAAACATGCAATACAATTTTTATTGACAAATGATATACATTTATAGTACATTATGTGACCGTGGGGATTCACATCCCAAGGTCTCTTGGACTACTTAGTCTATTCAACTTCCACACTAACCCATTTAGGATTAGGTGTCCAACAGATTATACTGATGTTTTTGGGCACCGAGGAATCAAATTGCTTCAATTGAAAGCTTTTTGAGACTGAGTACCTAGGTTGTACTCAGTTCGGCAGGGAGGTTTTGGCCGTTTTAGTAATGCATCTGGACAAGAATTGCAGCAAAGTAGACAAATTGCCAGCAGATTGTCAACAAAGCAGACAAGTTAGTATTCATTAGATTAATTATTTAAATTCTGTATGTAAAATTTCATGTTCTGCTATTTTAAAATTAGCTTGAGAATGGGTTCTTATAGGATGCCATCGTCTTGTACCAGCTATGAAATTCCAACATTATTGAGTGTTATGATGTGAAAAGGGAAAAACCATGGGGCCTGAGTTAGCCCTTTTCTCAACCTATTTTTACCACCCCTCTTGTGCACCTTTTTCTTCATTGATTTTTCTTTTAGATACATAGCTTGGGTTACCAGATTTCATGGATTCATCATTGACCTCTTAAATATGAAGTGTTTCATTGCTCATCAGTGTTGGGATAATCAAAGTTCATTTTGTTTAGATAGCTTATGCATTAGCTAGGAATTGGGTGAGGGCTAATAAGTGGGGTAGAGCTCGAGCTAGGATTTTTTCCATGCACTTTCATTCATCCCTCCCAATATTTTCCATTTTAACATTATGGTTTATGTTCTTTCCTTCCTTTTTGCTGCATCAACCTCTTATGGAAAAGTTTCTAGGCCCCTACTCAAGGATGAGGAAAATATGGAACCAATATTGGGGACGACTAGCAGTCAACCCGAAGATGGGATGTGGATACAAGGGAGAGATAAAAAGTGTTGGGTATGGATTACCATGGACATGCAATGTCAGTTAGAGTCTCCTATTTTTTCCCCTCATAGATAGTGAAAGAAAGACCTCAAGGAAGGTCACCTTGGACTAAAAGCAAGTGATAACCACCAAGGTGAGGCATGGGAACAAGAGTACAACCAAAAGTGATCTATCATCCAATTCAACCTGTGATCAATACTAGAACTCCCTTAAACATTAAATGAAACACTTGAATACAAAAATGGTTAATCTATTTTTAGATGACCCACCTTCATCAAATGAACAAGATAGATGAGATAAAGAACTGACCAGAGCATGGATGAGAGGCCTCTAAGGCTAGCTATCTGTGGACCATTATAGGGCTGTTGGCTGGCAAGCTTAAACAATAGGAGTAATTTTTTCTCCTACTGGCTACCCACATGGGTGGGTAACAAGGGGTAACAAACCTAATGTACAATCTTTGCCATGCTGGGCCTTGACTAATTTGGGGGGAATATGATGATTAGAATGAGCATTCTCATTGTAATTCGGAAAAAAAAGAATGATCATCCTCATTGTTAATATTTTAATAATTTAAATTTCCAAATAGCAAGTCAACTGTCAAATTATTAATTATTACTGATATTTGGAACATATGAAAATTTTGTGAGTGGGAAAAACAATGGGGAAAGTAAATTTCAAACTGGTGCGTTACTTTTATTGCTGGCCTTCACTATTCTTTCTCTTGCTTAGCATGGCATACCAAAATGATGATTGCTGACCTTGGAATTCATTCTTTCTTACGTAAGACATAGTTGATGCATATTTGTTTGACACTGCAAGAGGACAGATGAGTTTTACTAATGTGGTTTAAAGAGGGGATACCATTATTTTCCTTTATGACAACAAGTGAATGCAAGTAAAAGGCCAGGTCGTGGACAATTCATGAGAAAAAAATTACAAACTAAAATTTAATGTATAAACATATAGTTATCTTTAGGTCGTTTTTAACTTTACTGTGGTCCTTTCGTCATTAATTGAGTTATATTGTACATAACATGTATTTTCTCAGAAAATTGTTCAGAGGTTTAGCGTAATGTGAGTGTCTTAATGTGTACTAATTCATTTTTCTGGAACCACTAATTCTTTTTACTTGTCAATTTTCAATGCATGAAATCAACATTATTGCATCAGGTCTATACACCATTGGAGGGTGGAAGATCGCACCTGGTAAATACAGCATGGGCTATGCTGGCTCTTATTTTCTCTGGCCAGGTGTGTGCATGAACCTCATAATAATTTAAAGATTCTATTTTATGTTTTCTCATTTTTAGCTCGTACGCTCTTTTTATATTTGCACTGAAAGGGCAAATTTTTTTACTGTTACTTTTTCAAAATGGAACACCAACATTAGAAAAAAATGGATAAAAATCCTGAACTCAGACATCCCTGTGACCTCACTGAATATAAGACCACATATTTGTATAAAATATCATATTCTATAAACATTATTTCATACCACAAAAGCTGTGAATTCGCATTCAATAGAGATACCTGCTTCTTTGAAGCCAGGTAAGTGAACATCACTGCATGTTTAATCTTCGTTACTCTTCTTTGTTCAGGCTTGCCATTATATTTAATTATTCCATGATTCAAAACATTTATTTGGCTTCACTACTACTGGTTGTCTTACTGCGGATAAAAGACATTAAATTTTGTAGATAAGCAATTTTGATGTGAATTTGTGGATTATAAATTGAATTAATCTTATGTTTTCTTTTGAGAGTAACTTAGGCTTTGAGGGATCCAGGGCCGCTTCATCAGGCTGCAATTTACCTTGTCAATTCACAAATGGAGAATGGTGATTTCCCGCAACAGGTAAGTTTGTAATCTTTGCATGTTATATGGGAAGCAGCGTGTACTGATTGCAATTTTCTAAAGCTTGAAAGATGCAACAAAATTATTTGCATAGAAGTTAGAAAAAACATCCTTTTGTGAATAGTAATAAGTGCATTTTTCTTCACTCTGTATCATCTCTTCTTACTCCAATAAATTAAGCATATCAGAAGTAGTTATCAAAAAACAATAAACCTTTGCATTTTTCAAAATAGGTCTCACAGTGATCAAATTGTTAGCACAATTCTTCATAATTTATAATTTGTATTATGTATGATTAGGGCATTTGGTCATTGAGGTTTGTGTAGAAGTAGGGCATAGATGTATGACCCTAGGTATAGATTATTATGGATAAAACCATTCATTCCATGCATGAACTAAACCTATAGAACATAATGGTATTATGTATCAATTCTCTACGAGATTTTTTTAGCTAATTTTGGAAGTAAGGGTTTAAATATTTCATAGAAAGTGTTTGATTTCTTTATGTAAATTTTCTTCCTCTTGGAGGGACGATGTCATATTTCCACAAAGTAATTATGTCTCCATTTTATTGAAGTCATGCAATTTCTACACCAAGTAGACTAACATCACCTTTGAACAGACTCTATAAACACTTGTAAGAAGGGAAGGAATTTTTCACATGGATTTCATAAATGAAATATTAGATAGCTTTCTAGTCCATCAAGACTTGACCTCAAGGAATAAATTGTTGTGAATATAAGAAATCCAACATTTGGCATTGCCCATCTATCTCCTTCCATCTTGTCACCTCCTGGTTCTACACCCAAGATAAATCTAATATTCTAGGTGCAAACCCTAGAGTAACTCTTGGAAGCTCTACCAACTGTCACCTTAGTAGAACCTCTCTTGATCTGACGTCAACTCTCCTCTAGCACAAGGGGTGATTCCCTAATAATATTTATCAAATCTGCCCTTAAAACCAATAACAATTTCTAGATTTGACAAATCAGAAATTTATGATTTTCTTTAGGTAAAGAGATGAGAAGACAAGTAACATCAAGTGCATTTTCCTTTGGGCAAATGGATTCAAAATCTAATTTAATGAAGAAGCTTCGAATAGAAGGGAAAAATCAGCAAGTTTTAGAAATTACCATTCCAATCAACCACATTGATGCAAGTGTTACCCCTCATATTGCGTGAGCTAAGGTGACACATCAATGAAGGGCATCTCAAGAGCACATAGAAGATTGAAGCATTAAGATCAAGAAGAAAGGGCACAAAAAGGTTGAAGCATCAGATCTACAAGCAAGAGTTCTAGATCCATCAAAGACAAGGATGACATCTCCTTTCCTAGATCCATCAAGAAGGACTACCATCCTGGGAACAAAGAAAGAAGGAAGCCTTCCATCTAAAGTTATCTACAAGAAGGTTCATCCAAGAAGGGTTTGCATCAATGTTGAAATATTAATTTCAACTTGCCGTGCAGCAGCATTAAAACGGCGACCATAAAACCATTCCCGAAAACCACTGAACCTCATCGGACCGCTTTTGCTACGGAAGTGGTATTCCCTCAAACTCACCTGATGCAATCAATTTTTTACGCGTGTCCAATGTACTTTTTCAAAAACCACTTTTCATCGGGACGTAAAGTTTGGTAGATAAGGCCCATCCGATATTGTTCCGAACCATCCGATTGCAAGGATGGATGATGTCCATTGATTGCATCCAAAGTTGCGTACAGGCCTGCAGCAAACACATTGCGTGAAGTTTTTGGTTGACCGCCAGTAAAACTTAAATGAAATTAAATGTGTTCGTAGAGTATTGGTAAAAGATTTTAATTTTAATGTTTTTTACTTACTGAGGTATGGGCATAGCATATAGCATTTTAATTATAATGTTTTTAATTATTCACGGGAGTAGCATAGGTAAAAAATATGTAATGGTTGTTTTATTATGTATTGTATATACATTGTAATGTAATGGGAAGCAGCGCGCAGGTGAAAACACACACAACAGTGTGAATGTAAGAGTGGACTTATGTAATGGAATGAAAAATGCATAGCAGTGCGAGGTAAAAATATTTGCAGCAGAGCATATGTAAGGGATTTCTTTTACAGCAGTAAATCCATGTAATTTTTGTTTTTACACAGCAGTGAATGTAAAAGAAATTTTTACACACAGTAGTGTAAAATTTCAAAAGGAGACAGAGTAATTTCTTTTGAAGTTCTTGGTGAATCCCTCTGAGAGAAAGAGGGTGAATTTTGTATCAGTCTTTTATTAATGAATACAAAGTGTTTTTATGTGTGAGAAAATATCTGTCTTCTCAGAAATCAATTATAGCTTCCCTGTGTTAAAGATCTTGTGGAGAAAAACAGAGCATTGTTCTCTGTTCAAGTTATTTGTTTTTGGAATTTTACCAGAAAAATTACCAACAGTGGTATCAGAGCTTGTCCAGGCTCTTTGAAGGTCTCAAAGAAGCTGAAGGAAGGATTTTTGTTGCAGCAGTTTCTCAGCAGAGTGAAGACAGTCAAGAAAGGATCTAGGTATTTCTCAAAGTTTTTTGTGTAGCTGTTGAAGACAGTCAGTTTTTTTTTAAGAACACAGTCAAGTATTAGAAGCATAGTTTAGAGAGCTAGAATGGCCAGCACCAGCACTAGCATGGGTATGTTTAATACTTAGCTCCCACAGTTTAATGGGAAAAACTATGACTATTGGGAAATAACCATGAGAGCCCTGTTTGCCTCACAAGATTTATGGGAACTTGTTGAATATGGGTTTGAAGAACCAGCAGATGAAAATGAGTATAACAGATTAACTCAGGCAGAAAGATCTGTTGAAGAGCAATAGGAAGAAGGATTCCAAAGCCCTCATATTTTTATATCAAGCAGTGCATGAGAGTGTGTTTCCAAGGATAGCAACAGCCAAGACATCCAAAGAAGCATGGCAAACTCTCAAGACAGCCTATCAAGGCATGGAGAAAGTGAAGACAACAAAAATACAGTTGCTGAGGAGAGATTTTGAAAATCTTTGCATGAAGGAGTCAGACAATATTGACTCATTCTTCACACATGTAATTGGACTGGTCACACAGATAAGGACTCATGGAGAAGTTCTTGAAGAAAGGAGGATTGTGGAGAAACTGTTGAGGATCCTACCTTCAAAGTTCGATGTGATTGTCGCCACCATAGAAGAGACAAAGGATCTCTCAAACTTTTCAGTTGATGAACTTCATGCATCACTAATAACACATGAGCAGAGGTTGAGTAGAAATGAAAACTCATCTCTAGAGCAAGCCTTCAAGACCCAGATGTCCTTTGGAAGAGGAAGAGGTCAAGGCAGAGGAAACAAGAGAGGAAGAGGCAGAAGCCAAAATATAGGTGGAAGAAACAGTCTAGCAAATGCTCAAGGAAGAGGCAGCAATCCAAATCAAAACCAAGGCCAAGGAAGCAGCCAACAAAGTGGACAGCATCATGCTCAAGGACAAAGGTATGAAAAATCCAATGTCCAATGCTATTATTGTAAAAAATATGGGCACTATGCCAATGAATGTAGGAAGAAACAACATGATATGAACAATAGATCTAGTGAAAATATCACTAGAGAAAATATCAGCCAAGATAATGTATTATTAGCTTGTAATATGGCTGAAACAAACAGTGAAGACATATGGTTTCTAGACTCCGGTTGCAGCAACCATATGACAGGAAACATAACCCTGTTTTCTGCTTTAGATCAAAGTTTGAAGTCACAAGTCACACTTTGGACTGATAGTAAAATTTTTGTTATGGGAAAAGGAGAAGTTAAAATATTTACAAAGAAAGGTGAAAAGAAAACCATAGCAGATGTCTATTATGTTCTTGGAATGAAGTGTAACCTCTTAAGCATTGGGCAGCTTGTTCAAAAGGGGTACAATGTTTTCTTTGTGAATGATGTATGCACCATCATGGATAGAGCACCCAACAAAAGATGTATTTCTGAAGTGAAGATGACAAGGAACAGGATGTTCCCTCTCAGAATAAGAGCAGATTTGAAAAACAAAGAAGTGATTGCAGCAGTTACCCAAGAGGCTTTCCAAAGCATGCCAAAGAATGAAAATTGGTTGTGCAACTTGAGATTTGGACATCTCAACTTTGGAGGTCTTAATTTGTTGAGCAGAAAAGGGATGGTAAAAGGATTACCATTGATAGAGAAACCGTACAGCCTTTGTGAAGGTTGTATATTGGGAAAACAACACAGAGAAAGTTTTCCATCAGGGAAAAGCATAAGGGCAAAGACACCCTTAGAAATTGTCCACTCAGATTTATGTGGACCAATGCAAGCTCCATCACTTGCAGGTAGCCAATATTTTCTAACATTCATTGATGATTTTACTAGAAAAACTTGGGTTTATTTCCTGAAGAACAAAAGTGAAGTGTTTCAAAAATTTCGAAATTTCAAAGCACTTGGTGGAAAATCAAAGTGGGCTGCGCATCAAAGTTTTGAGAACTAACAGAGGAGGTGAGTATATCTCCAAAGAATTCCTACAGTTTTGTAGAGAAAATGGAATACACAAGCAATTTACAGCAAGGTACACTCCGCAACAAAATGGAGTTGCTGAAAGGAAGAATAGAACAATCATGGATATGGCGAGGAGCATGCTAAAAGCAAAGCATTTGCTAAATGATTATTGGGCTGAAGCGGTAAACTGTGCAACATATATTTTGAATAGATGCCCTACAAAAGCAGTCATGAACATAGTGCCGGAAGAAGCATGGAGTGGGAGAAAGCAAGGAGTCACCCACATGAAAATTTTTGGATGTGTGGCTTATGCACACATTTCAGATAAGCTAAGGAAGAAGTTGGAAAGCAAAGGGGAGAAATGTATTTTCATTGGATACAGTGAGGAATCCAAAGCTTAGAGGTTGTATATCCCATCTACCAAGAAGTTTTTTGTGAGTAATGATGTTCAATTCATTGAGGAGGAAGCTTGGGATGGAAGCATAGAGAAAACAGTAAATGTTAAAAACTGTTTGTCTCATGATGACGATGATGATGAGATGGCTGAAATGCATCCCCAAACAGCAGCGCCAACACAAGGGCAGCAAGGGTCACCCTTGAGGAGAAATGAGAGTGTTTCTCAAAGCACACCACAAGGAGGAAATTCAAGTGCTTCTTCAAGCACTTGCACACCAAATGAAAGAGGTAAGAAGTTCAGAAGTTTAAGTGACATTTATGATGACGGAATGAATTCCTTGTTTGCTTTATATTGTCATGTTGATGACCCTATTCATTTCGAATATGCAATTAAAGATAAGAAATGGATAGAAGTTATGTATGAGGAGATCAATGTCATAGAAAGAAACAAGACATGGGATTTGGTTGAGCTACCAAAAGGTAAAGAAGTCATTGGAGTTAAATGGGTCTATAAGACCAAAAGTAATGCTAAAGGAAAGATAGAAAGGCACAAGGCAAGACTGGTGGTCAAAGGATATAAGCAGCAGTATGGGAAAGATTATGAGGAGACTTTCGCACCGGTTGCAAGAATGGAAACAGTCAGAACACTGTTGTCTATTGCGGCACAACACAAATGGAAGATTTATCAGATGGATGTTAAATCTGCATTCCTGAATGGAGTGTTAAAAGAAGAGGTTTATGTTGAACAACCTCCAGGCTATGAAGTTGAAGGCCAAGAGCATAAAGTTTGCAAACTGAAAAAGGCTCTTTATGGGCTGAAGCAAGCTCCAAGAGCATGGTACAGCAGAATAGATGCTTATCTGATTAAGAATGGATTTGATAAGTGTGATGGTGAACCCACACTCTACATAAAGGATAATGACGGTAAGATTATTATTGTTGTTCTATATGTAGATGATTTGATCTTTACTAGCAATGATGCTTCTCTCATTGCTGATTTTAAAGAAGTCATGAAAAATGAATTTGAAATGACTGATTTGAGTTTCTTAAGATATTTTCTTGGAATTGAAGTAGACCAAAGTGAAAATGGTGTTTTCATTTCTCAAGATAAATATGTAGAAGTAGGGTTGAAGAGATTTAACATGCAGAACAACAAGGCAGCTGTGACTCCAACTGTAGTGGGGTTGAAATTGACCAAAGAAGACAACAGCAAGGATTTTGATCCAAAATTATACAAGAGCATAGTTGGCAGCCTTATGTACTTGACTGCAACTAGGCCAGACATTATGCACGCTGTGAGTTTAATCTCCAGATTTATGGAAACACCGAAAGAGACTCATTGGCAGGCAGCCAAGAGGATTCTAAGGTATGTGAATGGAACGAAGGGGTTTGGTATTTTATA
>APFE030487530.1:0-38862 GCA_000404065.3 Pinus taeda
TGGATATTTTCCCATCGACTTTAGCTCATTTCTTTGGGAAAGAGATCTAGAGTCCATTTGGCAGTACCTTAGGGTTTGCAGTCATTAGTGGCAAATTCCTTCACTATCGACAGTGGGAAAACATCATTGTCTCCTAACTGATAGATTCTTCCAAGTGTTCGACTACAACTCATTTATTCACACTTGTTAGATTGTACTGGGTACCTTGACTCTCATCATCATCATCAGTGAGTAACCTCGCATTTGTTAACAATATACATCAATGACTAGTAATCAAACGATTTCTCACATGGCCAACTGTAGATAATTTATTCCCATTGTGTAGAAATGTACCACGACAGTCGCTGAAGACCTCAAGTTTGCATCAGTATGTCTTGGTTTACTTTTTAGTTTCTCTTCTTGCTACTAGTTGACACCATCCACCTTATATGTTGTAGTTCCTTACAACGACATCCTATATGTTGGCACCCGAGTTTTGGTGTAGTACCATTTATTCCACCATGTTGACTTGGTACTATTTGGATCAGTTTCATGATTTTAGTGATTAGCTTCATATTTTAGTTATGTGTGATATTCAAACATGTACTTTCTTGATGATGATAAAATGATCCATTATGTATTTTTAGTTCCATTATACTTGTATGCATATTGGATCTACTTTTGTACTTAACATGTAGACATGCTTTACTATTTCTGAGCATGGGTATGCATGCCTTAGATAACATTTTCTTTCTAATCTCTTTCGCTGGCTTGGCAGGCTGAATTACGGTGAACTCCTCCACTGTCTCAACATGATTACTTCTATGCACTTAATACATTTCAACCATCATGTACCATTTATGACCTGATATATTAGGGGGCATCTATTATAGCACCATTTACCACTCTTGGTAGATCTGATACTCTGATTATGGCCTAGGGTAACCCTTCCTTCCATACTTGGTCCAAAATCTAAAAAACAATGTTTTATTCACTATACACTACTTTTCCCTAAATATGAAAAAAGTGTGTACACGTGGGTCAGCATATACCCAACCCATGTACATATGTTAAAACACTTAAAAAAATAAATTTCCTTAATTTCCGGCAAAGTTCACGAGTTTTACCTATTACTCACCTCCTATTTCCCATGGCCCAACTATTTCCCAACTCAAAAAACCAATTTGGAGAAGTATAAATAAACCTCCATGGGAAGGCCTTAGGGGAGAAGATATGAGATATTGATACTATAGTGAGATTATCCTTAATCGAGGCTGATGAAATCCCTGTGCCTCTTGCACTCCCCAAACTTTCAGGAAACCCTTGTTTCCTTGTTGGAGATATCTTTCATCTTTCTTGAGATATCCTTGGATGGTGATGGAGGAAGATTGTTGAGGCCGGGAAAGGACAGATCTAGAGGATGGTTCTGCTTGGAGCTGGAGAAGGACTCAAATTGTATTTCTCCACCTTACTTGTAGCTTACTTCAATAAAGAAATGTTGTTTAGTTCCAAATATTAAACATGTTTATGCATTGATTTATGTTGTAATTTGTTTATGAATATTATATTGATGCGTAATTGTTCATTGATTTATATGATTTAAAGTTAATATCATGAACATGATTTATGTTTCTACTGTTGTATATGTTTCATTTGAATAATTTTTAGGTTTCAAAGACATCAGGAGAAGTTGAGGGTTTGCGCCCTGCGGGATCTATTCAAACGTAGGACCTCCGGGTAAGGACACTCTTGCACAATTTAGTAGAATAATCATTTAGGTTGATTGCTTGAGCATTTCTTGATGTTGTTTTTCATCCGTTCTATTGGGGTTTCCAACCTAATGTAGAATTTCTCACTGTATATCAATAGATTATGCAATATACTAAATCAAAATACAAGATCTAATTCTACAACAAACTTTGCGGAAGCTTAATCAAATATGAGAAAGATCAAATAGAATGCATATAACTGAGAAGAAGAAATCATACACATGAAACATAGAATAACACTCCAGGGAAAGCCTCAGCTAAAAACCCCAATCTCTGTATTATCATACAAGTGAAAATATGTATGGATTACACAAAGTCTTAGCTCAGAAGCTATCTAGCTCTCAGTACAATCCCTCTGCTGCTCATAGATAGTCAAAGGCTTCTCACAAAGCTTCTCCTCTACCCTCCAAGCCTCCTATTTCCTTGCACAGTTTTTCCTAGGGTCCAATGCTTCCACTTGTGTGAATTCCCACCTCACATTGCTCACTGGACTAAAAAATAACTACACAAACCTGAAGGAGATAAATCCTTCTCCATGGATGAGCTTCCTTTATAGGAAAATTCCATCCAATTGATAGTAGATTGTCCCTCCTCTGATCTCAATTGGGTCTCTATCTGAACTGACATGCATGAGTTATTCATGAGAGAATATTCAGTTATCTGAAGTGCATCAGTTATATTGTTAAGGGATAAATTCCCCTAGGGTCTTGGGTTGATACCCTAACATATCAGAGGTTATCTATGCAGAGAAACACACATTCCATGCAGCCATGATGCTAATAGAAACAAACTCTACGATAAGGGGAATACCTGGGGGTCTTTCATTTGAGAAGATCCTGCCAGGGTCCAAACCCTCTTGGAGTTCCTTTTGCTCCTTCAACTTGCAAAACAATCAATTCAAGAAAGTACAGCAGTATATGGACTAAACATCATAAAGAAATCATCTTCATAGTATATTGAAAGGTAGTTAGTTATGAAATTAAACAACCATTCATTTATAAATCATAACATTGATATCCTAAACATGAAGAAGATTTATATCAAGAACAAAGACAAGTGTTTCTTTTATTATAGACAACTAAAGTACATAAAGGAATAATTTCACCTGATTAATCCTTTTGCAGGCTCCAAGCCGAACCATCCTTCGGATTCATCCAGTCCCAAGCCTTTAACAAACTCCTTCCATGACTTACTCCATGATATCTCAAGTAGTAGATAGACATCATCACACAAGGAAACAAGGGTTTCCTGTAAATGGGGGAAGTGCAGGAGGCACTAGGATCTTCAAACCTGGTCAGGGAAATCTCAACATGGTAATCTTTCTCTCTCTTCTCTCCTCCTTTAGGCCTTCCCATTGAAGCCTTTTATATCTCTCCCAAAGTATTTTTTTAGTTGGGAATTCATTGGGAACAGTTGGGCCATGGGAACTAATAGGTAATCAATAGGTGAAACCCGTGATCTCCGCCCGAAATTAAGGGGATTTATTTTTTTTAAGTGTTTTAAGACATATACATGGGTTGGGTATACACAGACCTACGTACAGATGCATTTAGCTCAGGGAAATGTTGCGTATAGGGAATAAAACACTATTTTTTAAATTTTTGACTAGGTTTGGAAGGAGGGGTTGCCCTAGGCCATAAGTGCAGCATCACAAACCTCAAGAGTGAGATTTGGAGCTATAACATATATGCAAGCATGCATTAACTAACTAATCTCACATTAATTTAAACAAACTATTTAAATCAATCTAACTGGACTTGACTCAGTTAATTGAGCCAACTAATTACAACTCAAATTAGAACTCATCCTTATCCCTTTAACTGATGGATAAATTCATCAATTAATGGAGAAAATATTCCATGTCCTCACATAGACTTCATGTTTGATTTGTCACAACTAATTAACTCATGGTGAATTAATTTTTTTTTTTTCAAACAGCTGTTAAGTTCAAATTCGAATTTTACTTCCTACTTTAGTCTATGGATTGACTAAAATTGGAATCCATCCCGAACTACTAAAAATAGCAATGCTATTTTTAGCACTTCCATTTTTCTTTCCCTGTTGCTTAGTCCAACACTAGTACCCAAACTACTATTTATAGCAGTGCTATTTTTAGCATATTTTGTTGCCGTTTTCAACACTCCCTCTCAACAAGAAAGGCATTCAACTCGAGCCTGATCATGTAGCTTTGGAATGTTCTGCATGCAACACTTCTACCAAGTTTGGTTGCTCCAGCAACTCTAGAAACAAAAAAGAAAACTCCCAACTGACCTCTCTTTTGGGCTAGAAATATACTCTGATGCTAATGCTCTAGCTGCTGTTGACAAGTGCTCCCTCTTTGACCTCTATTCTATTGCAACACTCCATGCATCTTGCACCGTTGCACACCTCTGTGCCATCCTATACTAGTGCAGCACTCCTGTGCCTCTCACATTGTTGCAACATGCTAGCTCTACACTATCTTGGGACTCTTGCATTGTAGCTCTTTTTGTTGTTCCATATGCATCTCTCTCTACCCAATCAACCAGTCCTGCTACTCCTCGTCAGGGTTCCTATAGCAAAGTCGAATCAAAGAGGTTGAGTACCTCAAGGATCCTGCCCCTATTCCAACCTTCATGGGATGATCACTCCACATTCTCCCACCTCCTGGATACTGGAGGTCTTTGCATGAGTAGATGTCTCTACTCAATCTCCTCTCAGCTTCTCTTGTTGTGGCTACTCCACAATCTCCTGAAGCTGCTTCACCAATCGTGGCTCCTCAAAAATTGTCTAAGACTTCATCTGGCACTGTATGTTGAGAGGTAATGTACTCTCCCTCTCAACCACTAATTCTCCATTAGTTTCCTTGCTCCTCAACGCTTTGCATGCATCTTGAACCTCAATAGCATAATAAGTTCTTGACCTGTGAACTGATCTACTTCATCTATCTAGTAATGATGTGTCTCAGGAAAACCTTTCCCTTACTAAAGACTACATGATAGCCTCTATCTTCTAGCATCATGATTGACACCAAATTTCTCTTCAGTCCTAGTACATACTTGACATCAATCAAGGTAATGTGAGCTCCATGGTCCCTCTGAAAAAAACCATGCCTACACCTGAGATACTATACTTTTCATCATTACCCATTGCTATGAGTATCATCTTTCTCCTCCAAAGTACTAAACAAACTCTTGTTTCCGGTCATGTAGAAAGAAGCTCCACTGTCAAGAAACCAACCACTTCCCACCATGGATGAAACCATGCATGTGAACAGTGTGAAATCCAACTCGAATTGTGAGGCTAATGCCTCACCTTCTGATCCTTCCACGGATCCCTTCTTTGATTTCCTCAGTGGACAATTTGTAGCAAAATGGCCCACCTCATGACAATGAAAGCATCGCACTTTCAATTTGTCAAACTTCTTCCCACCTTGAGAAGAACTGGATTGGAATGAGAATCCTTCTCCTTCCCCTTCTTCACCTTACTCGCTAAGGCACAGTTTTCGTCATCCTCCATGGTTGAAGAAACATCTCTGGTGCTTCTCCTTATCTCCTCCTGCATTAGATCCGACCAAAGTCATTCCCAATCTGGTAGTTTCTCTCTTCCATTAACCGAGTTTGGGTAGCTATGTGAGCTCTTAGGAAGACCAAGGAGTGCAAGAATCACCGTGTCATCATTAGCTGTCACGATCCCTACACTTCCAAGCTCATCCATGCATGTGGTGAGATTGCTCAAATATGTAGAGATCGTGTTGCCCTTTTCACACTTGATCTTCCGAAGCTTGTCCTTCAGCACCATCTTCCTCTGATCACTGTTATTCTGATATATATATTTCAATGTTAGCCACATTGAAAATCATGTTTCCTTCCCATGGAGACTCAAGACTATGTGGTCTCGAACTCCCTCCAGAAGAATCCTCCTTGCTCTAGCCACACATTTCCTCCATTTTTCTAATTCAGTAACCTTAGTCGGCTTGGGGACTTCTTGATCAATGAAGTCCTTTAGACCGTTATTCTCCAATATTGCTTCCATAAAATCCTTCTAGGCTATATAATTCGAACTACCATCAAGGGCATATTCGAGTCTTAAACCATTGAATGCCATAGGTGAAATAGAGGTGTGATAAGAACTTGATTTCTATATTAAGGAATCACAAACTTTGAACTTCTCCCTTCTTGTATATTGTACTTCCTTTGATCACCTTTGCTTCGATACCATGTAGAATTTCTCACTATAGATCAACAGATTATGCAATATACTAAAGCAAAATACAAGATCTACTTCTACAACAACCTTTATAGAAGCTTAATCAAATATGAGCAAGATCAAATAGAACACATATAACTGAGAAGAATAAATCATACACATGAAGCACAGAAGAATACTCTGTGGAAAGCCTCAGGTAAAAACCCCAATCTTTGTATTATCATACAAGTGGAAATATGTCTAGATTACACAAAGCCTTAGCCTGGAAGCTATCTAGCTCTTAGTACAATCCCTCTGCTACTCATAGACAATCAACTGCTTCTCACAAACCTTCTCCTCTTCCTTCTAGGCCTCCTATTTCCTTGCACAATTTTTCCTAGGGTCCAATGCTTCCACTTGTGTGAATTCCCACCTCACACTGCTCACTTGGCTCAGAAATAACTGCACAAAGCTATAGGAGATAAATCCTTCTCCATGGATGAGCTTCCTTTATAGGAAAAATCCATCCAACTGATAGTACACTATCCCTCGTTTGATCTCAACTGGGTCTCTGTCTGAACTGACATGCATGAGTTATTCATGAGAGAACATTCAGTTACCTGAAGTGCAATAGTTATATGCAAGCATGCATTAACTAACTAAACTCACATTAATTTAAAGAAACTAATTAAATCAATCTAACTAGACTTGACTTAGTTAACTGAGCCAACTAATTACAACTCAAATTAGAACTCATCCTTATCTCTTTAACTGATGGATAAATTCCTCAATTAATGGAGAAACTATTGCATGTCCTCACATAGTTTGATTTTTCACAACTAATTAACTCATGGTGAATTAATTTATTTATTTTCAAACAAATACGAAGTTCAAATTCAAATTTTACTTCCTATTTTAGTCCAGATACTGACTAAAATTGGAATCCATCCCGAACTGCTAAAAATAGCAATGCTATTTTTAGCACTTCTATTTTAGCATTTCTTATTGCCATTTTCAACACCCAAGACCCTAGGGTGATCTCACCTGCAACAGTAATCTATACAGGTGAAGAGCAATCACAGGAAAGGGTGTTTGTTACTTACAATTCATATTTCTAGTGACAATGGTAAGGAAGTTTAGGATGTGGATGTCTTGAATAGGTACCTATTTCTATAATAGTTTCAGGATGTGTTTCTAGTAGATATTTCAAATTTTCTGCCTCATAGGGAAGTATACTTTTATATTGAGTTGGTTCCAAGGGTAACACCAACATCAAGGGCACATTACAAAATGATCACACCAGAGTTAGCAGAGTTAAAATTGTAGTTGGAGGAAATGATTGACAAGGTATAAATTAGGCCATGTGTATCACCTTGGGGTGCACCAGTGTTGTTTTTGAGGAAGAATGATGGTACTCTCAGGTTATGCATTGATTATAGGAAGCTGAACAAAGTGACCATCAAGAACAGGTATCGATTACTGAGGACTGATGACTTATTTTACTAGTTTAAGGGAGAAACAGTGCTCTTGAATTTTGAATTGAGATACAGATATCATTAGATACCAAGCATGGGTATTATGGGTTTGTTGTAGTTCCATTTTGTTTGACTAACGCTTGAACTACTTTTATGTGCTTTATGAATAGTATGTTGTGTCTTTGTCTGGACAATTTTATTATTGTATTCATTGATGATAAATTGGTATATTCTAAAAATGAGGAAGAACATGTCGAACATTTAGTAGAAATATTGAGATTGTTGAGAGAGCATCACTTGTATGCTAAGCTCAGTAAATGTAGTTTCTTTTAGAAAAAGGTACATTTCTTGGGGCATGTGGTTTCTAAGGAAGGCATAAGAGTGGATGTGGAAAAGATACGGGATATTATGGAATGGGAAGCTCCTAGGAATGTGGATGAGGTAAGATCGTTCATGGGGTTAGTAGGCTAGTATAGGAGGTTCATCAAGAACTTATCTTGCATATATTATCTGATTACATCATTGCAAATGAAAAGGTAAGAAATTTGAATGGAAAGAGGAATGTGCAACAAGTTTTGAGTAGTTAAATAAATCATTGAAAAATGCTCTAGTGTTAAAGATTGCGGATCCAGACAAAGAATTTGTGGTATGTAAAGATGCTTGCAAGAGAGGACTCAGTGGAGTTCTTATATAGGAAGGACAAGTAGTACGTTATGAATCAAGGAAACTTAATGAGCACGAGAAAAATTATACGACACATGATCTTGAGTTGGAAGCTATCATCCATGCTTTGAAGATGTGGAGGCACTATCTTCTTGGTAGGTAGTTCATCTTGATGGTGATCACATTGGATTGAGGTATCTATTTGACCAACTGAATCTGAATGCCAGGAAAGCTAGATGGATGGCCATAATAATTGAGTTCAACTTTGAGATCAGGTACATTAAAGGTAAAGAGAACAAGGTTATAGATGCTCTTAGCTGGCAGATACAAGTAAATCAAATAACATCCACAAGTTCCTATGGGGTAGATCTACAGGATTGAATCATGAAGGCAGGAAAACATGATGTTGGTTTAGTGGGGCCTGACCCAAGTTAAAAAGTGATTTAGCCAAGATAATCCAGGTACTTGTTAAGGGAATAAGTCCCCTAGGGTTTTGGGTCATAACCCTATCAGAGCAAGAGTAATATTGTAAGAAACAAGCATTCAACTCAAGAAACATGCTTAAACAAACTAACTATGTGAGGATGAACATACCTAGATGTCCTTCGTTTGGGTAGTTCCAGCCAGGGTTCAAACCCTCTACAACTCCTAATGATCTTCTAACCTACAAATCAACTAATTCGAATACACATAACAACATATAGATAAATCATTTTAGTGAAATCAACTTTATATCATATAAGTAGATGGTTAGTTATACATTGAAATAGTCATTCATATATAAACTATAACAATAACATTTGATGCATAAACAAAGTCAATATTAGGAACAAGACAATGTTTCTTTTTACTGTAGAAAACTATAATAAAATATGGAAAGAGTTCACCTGAGTCTTCCTCTTCCGGCTCCAAGCGGAACCGTCCTCCATGTCCGTCCAGTCCTAGTCTTCAAGAGCCTCCTTCCATAACCAATACCATGATATCTCCAAGCATGTGAGAGAATATCAACACTCAAGGAAACAAGGGTTTCCTAAACTTGGGGAAGTGCTTGAAGCACAGGGATACTTCATACTTGATTAGGGGATAACCTTAGTATAGTAATTCTATCATTTCTCTCCTTCTTAAGTTCTTCCCATTGAAGTCTTTTTATACTTCTCCCAAATTAGTTTTTTAGTTGGGAAACAGTTGGGAACAGTTGGGCCACGAGAACTAGTAGGTAATAAACAAGTAAAGCCCATGATCTCCACCGATAATTAAGGAAATTTACTTTTTTTCAGTGTTTTAACACATATGTGGTTTGGGCATAGACTGACCTGCATGTACACACTTTTATCATAGGGAAAAGTAGCATACAAGAAGTAAAACACTGTTTTTAAAATATTTTGACCAAGTCTAGAAGGAGGGGTTGCCCTAGGCCATAAACCAAGAATCACAAATACCAAGAGTGATATTTGGAGCTATAACAGTACTGTTGGCCCTTTCGGCAATAGTTTGCGGAGCACAGACTGAGGTCTCACCCGAAGTAGTATGGAAGGGTGCTAGAACCAGGTTTCCACACCATGGGGATGTCTGATTTGGGGCGATAGGTACATGATTCAACCATTGCGCTTACTACAGTATGCACACTAGCGAGTCCTTTGCATCCTTCACACAACTCTAGCCACAGTGGGATCAGTGTTAATTACCCAAATCTTCCTTCCTTAGGTTTCGTTTGCTAATTATTTAGAGAATTTTCATACATAAGTATTCATATCAATGTTTACCAAGTGTGCGTATATAACGAACTAGATATACTTAACACATAACATCAAATTTCAGATCCACGATATAGATGCACAATATGTTGAAACAAACTTATCTTTATTATTAATCCTTTCCAAGTTCAGTTCAATATAGACCTGACTTCGCCCTATGCACTCAGCTGCAGGGGTCCGTGCACTCAACTGCCGACTCTACTAGGCCTCTGCACACTTAGCTGCAGAGCCTCTAGCTACTAATATGACCCAATACTATTCAGATCCACTTCTATCTTTTGACCATGCCTTTGCATCTATCTACTACTTCCTTGCCAAAAGCTATCTTTACACTTAGAGCATTGCTCTATTTATACAATCCCATGGCCCGCGGACCATGGGTAGGACAAAACAACTTTACATTAAATTACATTATTTTAGGGCGGACAACTCTATGACTCATCCTAGACTCTCACGCTTTGCGCTCACATTTCGTGGGGTATTTACATTATATTGACCAAAACTCAGGCTTTAAGCCTCAAAATCCTTGTTGTGGGGGGATTTGCTGCCCAACAGGCCCCCAACACAATCAGTGTGACTCATCCTGAGTCACTGTACAGGTGCAGTGATCTTTGCATGAAGCCCCTCGAGTTGTGCCTATGCTACACAAAGGTCCACAATGCACTGCTCTGCCATCTGCTGGATCTGCTCTACTCACTCGGTTGAATGCTCGCTGTCAGAGGCAAATCCCTGTCGTAGAGCTTGCATAACTTTCATTTGCGCGAGCTTTCCTTCAATGTTGGAAGTGATAGTGAAGGCCTCATTAATCCAAGGCTGGATGCTTGCTTTAAGTATTTCCTCCTTTTGGCATGTGACATCCACTTGTTCCTTCAACACCTTTGCCTGCTGTAGCTTTGCTAGCCGTTGAGTCAAGATCACTATCTGTGCCATCCTGCGCACATTGTCATATTGCATTTGAAGCTCTCACGCCTATATTTCCAGGTGCTATATGGTGGGGTCATCCTGTAAGGTAGTAAGGACCTTGAAGGATTATTCCAACAGAGTTGTACAGGTCTGCACTACCTATCCTATTTTCTCTAGCCCCTTTTGGATAGCGTCAGTGTGTTGTTCTAAAACTTCTGGGGATGTGGACGACTGCACCTTTAATCGCAGTTTAGCAATCTATAGGTTGAGGTCTAGTTGGATCCTCGTTGCTTCCTCCTTTGCCTCGCGGAATCCAAATGGCCTAGGGCAACCCCTCCTTCCAAACCTGGTCCAAATACTTAAAAAATAGTGTTTTACTCCCTATATGCGACATTGCCATGAACTAAACACATGTGTACATGGGTCTGTGTATACCCAACCCATGTATATGTCTTAAAACACTTAAAGAAATTAAATCCCCTTAAATTCAGGCAGAGATCATGGGTTTTACCTGTTGATTACCTATTAGTGCCCATGGCCCAACTGTTCCCAACGAATTCCCAACTAAAAAACTACTTTGGGAGAAGTATAAAAAGGCTTCAATGGGAAGGCCTAAGGGAGGAGAGAAGAGAGAGAAAAATCACTCTGCTAAGTTTATCCCTGACCAGGTCTGAAGATCCTTGTGCTTCCAGCACTTCCCCCATTACAGGAAACCCTTGTTTTCTTTAGTTATGATGTCTTTCCATTAGTTGAGATATCTTGGAGTGAGTCATGGAAGGAGTTTGATGAAGGCTTGAGATTGGACGAATCCGGAGGACGATTCCACTTGGAGCCTGCGAAAGGAAGACTTAGGTGAAATCATTCCTTACTGTATTTTAGTTATCTATAATAAAAGAAAAAATTGTCTTGTTCCTGATATTAATCTCCTTCATGCTTATGATATCAATGTTATGATTTACATATGATTAGTTGTTTCAATTGTATAACTAACTACCTTTCAATATGCTATGAAGTTCATTTTCTTATGATTTGGTCCATGTACTGTTATGTTTTCTTGATTTTATTGCATTGTAGGTTGAAGGATCAAAAGGAACTCTGAGAGGGTTTGTACCTTGGCTTGATCTACCCAAATGAAGGACCCCCAGGTGCACCTCTCTTCACGTAGTTCATTTATATTAGTATCATGGCTGTGTGGAATGCTTGCTTTTCTTTATAGATAACCCTCGCCCTGCTAGGGTATTGACCCAAGATCCTAGGGGACCTTTGTCCCTAACAAAATTGGTGACTCCACTGGGGACAATAGTATTGTTGTTCCTAGTTTGGGTTTATGCAAGCCAATCAGGGCTCAACTGTTTATTTACTTGTCATGTCTGAGTAGTCTATTCCTATAGGAACTGAACTGTAAGTTTGATTAGTTTCTTCAAACTTTTTTTTTCTTGTGATCTTTTATATATGCATCTTGGTCTGGTTACAATCGCATATGTATGCAAGTTTCACCATCTGAACCCACGTATACGTAGGTTTCTGTTAATTGAATAGCATATACATGCAATTGTGTCTCGACACAGTCGCGTATACCCTAAAATTTTCAAGATTTTTCAAAAAAATTTGTTTATGAAGATCTGTCTATTGATCTGAGTCTTTCCTGAACAATTACTTTTTTGTGTCAATCTTTATTTTTACAGCAAGTCCATGATTTCAAATTCTCTTTAGTTGTGGAAAGTGTTGGTCTTGTTTTGTTTTATGGCATGTGTCATCATTTTTATTTAAACACACAAGATTTCTTTCTAGGAATCTTGGTTGTTTTGGTCTTCCAGGACAGGAAGATTGGTCTAATCTTTGTGGCAAACCTTGTTTTGGTGACCTTTTTGTTTGCATGTCAAAACTGCATCTTTGTGGCCATTTACTTTTCTTGCTTTCTGAAATTTGTTGTGTGATAGTTTTGAGAATTGTTTTTCTTGATCTTGCGATCATTGTCACCAAGCTCTTTTGAGTACTTTTTTTATTTTTAAGAGCATCTTGAAACACACTTTTTGTTGAGCTTTCACCCATTTTGTGTTGTTAACTTGCAAAGTGTTTTGTTGCCTATACTTCAACCATAAAGTTTCAGTCTTATTTAGAGCGCTTTTGAAAAGTCATTTTTTGTTTTTGGTTTTGAAGAAAACTTCTTGAAAACCTATTTTTTGCTTTCTTTGACCTTGTTTTGATTTAGTTTCCTTTTTGCGAGTGAAAGTGCATTTTTGTTTGTCTTGAAATTTGATTTTAGTGTTTGGACGAAAATGAGTATTAGCAACTCATATTCTATCTAAACATCTTAAGTGGCTAATTAGAATTGATAAACAAGTTACTTTCATTTCCTTGATTTGAAGTAGTCTTAAGTTTTGCATCAGCATGTACTCATTGCATTAGGATAAATTTGTGCATCTTTTAGGAAATCCATAGTTTCGTTAATTTTTGTGAGTGTGAAGCTTGAGCAAAAGAAAAGAAAATATTTTTTTTTTATTAATTTCTTAGAAGTTCCTCAGAACGTAGTAGAAATTTCTTTCATCGAAGAACAAAACGAGTGCATTTGCATATAGTTTGGTTTTTATTAATTTCTTTTGCGTCAAGACACCATCAGTTTCATCTCCACTTATCCCTTGACTTAAATAACAACCCATTTAAAAACAAGCACTAATTAAAATATACTATAACTTTTTCATAATTGTTAGTTTAGGAACATCAACAAGTTTTAGCATATTTTATGGACTTGGATTAGGCCTGTGGAGAGAAAACTCTCCAAGGCCATTTAAAACTGTCAAACATAGGAGTCTGAATAGTGAGTGCAAATCCAATAGCATTAGGAAGACCATGAAAGCTCCAGATCTAGGAGTTAAGCACGAGGGTTTTTGAAGATAAGGAAGAGAGATACCCCCTCTCCTAATTGTCGGATCTTACCTCAAGACTGTTCCAGTTGGCTTTTGACACGAGTTGGTAACTTTAGTTGCTTCTCCTAGGGATCTACATAGGTGTTTGTGGAGGGGAATCCCATGGCACCAGAGGTCGACATTGTATCACTCTCAACAGTACTACTGGACGGCACCCTTGAGAAGCTTAGGGGCTTGCACCAGTGTAGGCTGTTGTTAAGGCGTCAATGTAACTTCCTCTGTTACCTTCGCTGGTAGGACTGGTCTGTCATTATCTCAAAATATCTTCGGAAGGCCCCTTACTTCACTTTCTTGTATTTTGGTGTCAGGTCCTCATAACACAGAACGGAAATACTTCAAAGTTGTTTGACTGGCTGACATCTTTTAGGGACTTTCTAGTGTGTGCTCTATGCTCTTAGTTGGCCTAGCTTTCATTTTTTCTTGAGTCTTTAGTTAGATCTTTATAAAAAATTGAAAGTGGCTAACTGATCGCCTAAACGATCTTGAAGACTTCGTGGTCTTTCACCACCAAGTTTTGAGCCTTATCCTAGAAGGCACAGAGGTAATACTGTTGGTGGGTTTCATCCCATGGTAGTTGATGCATCAGGGATTGATCCTCCCCTCAGGGGCATTAGTTTCCAGGATAGGCTTGGTACTTCTGTAAAATTAGAGAGGAACACTCTAGTTCTTTCTTGAGTTCTCTTTCAATCGGAAGATAACATAGAGGCAGAAGAACTCCAAGAGTCATTAGTGGCTCTGAATTCTCCTCTACCTTCCAACCATCCAGAAATATTACAATACGTTGGGACTCTGACGCATAGACTGTCAAGTCCAGGTCATATTACGCACTTACCTTCAATGACCACAACTTGAAACATGGCTTCTACCACAAGTGCTACAACCATGCAGACTACAACATCAGTACAAGGGGCGGGAACTATTTCCATCCCCTCGATGTCTTTATTTGGATCTTTTTCTAGCACATCCTTAGTTGGGTCTACCTCCATTCCTTCTATGTGTGGAGATTCCCAAACCAATGCATTTAGTTCTGGATTCTTCTTGTTTGGCACCCATTCACAGGGTATTCTCTTAGTTCCATTTGGTGCCTCCACATCCATGATGGGTGGGTCGGCTTCATTCTAGGGTTTTCCTTTTGGAAGTGGTCATATACCACATTCCAACCCGATGATAGGATCTATGCCTTTTTCTTCTACAGGACAAGGCAGTAACCCCTTTCAAGGTTGGACTAACCTACGGTTAGTGAAACTGGGAATATATTTTTTGGCCAACAAGAGAATAGGCCATACTCCATAGTTAGTTCATTTCAAAGTATTCCTCCCTTAGCTTCTGCTTGGAATTCTTATCAAGGGTTATCAATCCCTTATAATCCTTTAGGAGGGAGCTTCGCGAGTTATGGAGGTTTTTCGGCTGGAGTTGGTCAAACTTTGAGTTTTGCTGGATCACAAGGTTTGCTTTTTGGTTCAACTGGTTCTACTGGTTACTTAGGGCAGCTTGGTGCCTTTCAAAATCTAGGCCAATATTTTCAGAACTTTGGGAATCCTGCCTAGTCTGGGTGGCATCCCCAAGGTCCTCCTAGACTTTCGTTTCTGGCAACTTTGAATTTGTCAGATCTCACGAAATTAACAAATGATCCAATCAAAAACAATTTGGCCTGGCCTTCGATCCCAACCAACTCCCTTCGGACATTCCAAAGTTCAAGGGGAAGGGTGGTGAAGACCCAGACGACCATGTAACTACATTCCATTTGTGGTGCTCATCAAACTCCCTTATCAATGACTCGATTAGGTTGAGAATTTTTCAACAAACCTTAACTGATAATGTGGCCATGTGGTATATAGAGTTGTTAGGGGGAAACTTTACATCTTTCCCCAACTTAGCTAATATTTTCCTGTATCATTTCCAGTTGCCCGTCTGTTATGATGTCATAAATAAACTTCTGGCCAATTTTCATAAGGTTACGACAACTCACATTTCTGATCATATTCAGGAATTGAGATGAAGAAAGAGGCTCATAAAAGCCAAAATTCCTCCAAAATACCATCTTGAGTGGTTTTTGAATTCTTTACAACCTGATTTCTCTAAGGATGTCTCTCTATCTGGAGTATATTATGAGGAGAAGCTATTTTAGAGCCCAAAACTAGAATTGATTTATTCTTAGTCTGGGATTCTACAAAAAAAAAATCTTGATGCTCCTGGGACTGAGGTTTATATAGCCAATTCGAAGCTAGGTCCCCATGCATATGGTATCGTTGGATCTGCAGACACAAATGCGATGAACCTGTTGAATCAAATGCAGCAGTTGTCTTTACAAACTACTCCTAACAATCAGGTCACATCATCTAACCCTTCATCTTCTCAACCCTCTTCTCTTAATGCCATCCAATCTTCCAATCCCAAAGGAAATCAAAATCCCAATGGGAAAAATAAAGGATGAGGTAAGAAAAAGAGTCAAGATGGGAAGACTAATGCAAATAAACCTAGCAATAATGCTGGTGGTGGTGGAAATGAGTTTAAAAAGAAAGTCAAGTTTCCATTTAAGCTATGTAGTGGAGACCATTTAACTCATCTCTGCCCAAATATTCAAGACACTAATTGCTTGTTAGGGCAGCAAGGGACTTCTAGCTCTCAAGATGTGTTAACCAACCCTTTTCCCTAAGGGAAACAAAAGCTTGTTGGCGCGAGTTCAAGTCCTAGAACCTCTGTAGGGGGCAACCAGGAAAGGCGGAAATCATCAAAAAAAATTATGATGGGTTTTAACATTCATGTGGCCACTTGGTTGTGTGATTACAGTGAAACTGAAACATCAAAGGATAAAACTGCTCCCAGAAATACTGACCTTCATATTGAGTGACCCTCTGTTGAGACTATACCACGAATACCGAAAGGTTCGGCTCAGAGTCCATGCACTATGTCCGCTTTAGAGGTTCTCCAGTCGTGCCCAACTCAACAAAGTGTTTTAATTTCAGCAATAGGGGCAGTTGATCCAAGCAACTCTGTAGTGCTCACTTTCAACATGCTTAATGTCAAAAAGCGACTCCCTCATCACATGGCTTTTCAAATAAAGTCTACATACCAAAAAATAAACATTTTTCATACCATTATTGATGAAGGAGCTTCCACATGCGTCATGTTGATGTCATGTTGGAAGGCCATTGGATCACCTTCAGTTGTACCTTCACCTACCCTCCTAATTGCATTTGATGGGAATTCTCATAAGCTGCATGGGATTATCCTAGCCTTTCCCATATGTGTTGGGGGGAAGGTCATCAATATCAAAGTAGAAGTCATTGATGCTAACCTAGATTACAATCTCCTCTTAAGAAGGAACTGGGTATACGAAATGGATGTCTCCGTTTCGACTCTATGTCATTTTCTTTCCTCATGAGGGGAAAATTGTCAAGGTTGATCAATTGGATTATTCTCCAGCCAATCCTTAAGCAACTTTCGATTCTACTGTTCCTTTAGTGGATAACCCTCATCCACCTACTGATAATATAGGAGTAGAGATGTATTCTTTGTTGATGGGTACATTTGATTTTCCCTCTCCTATCACTATAATTAATGTCAGTTCATCATCCAAGGATTCTTCATGGGAAGAGTTCTTCTGAACTCATTATTTTTCAAACCCTTGGACCTTGCCTTCACCTATGACCACAATAGCTTAAGGAAAAGTTGGTGGAATGGCATTTCCTATGTCTGCAGCAGAGCTTAGATATCAGCCCATCATCAACTCTGCAAACAACCATCCTAATCCTTTCTCTGAGAAGGATCTAGATGGTGATGTGGCCCTGGCTTGGACCCTTGATTATACCTCTAGGATGGACTGCTTAGATACGGTTTTACCATCCAAAAAAGCAATCCTAGAAGTAATGATGGGCATAGATCAACCTTGGGAAGACTTACACCATCATTCATATTTTCATCCTCCATTGCAGGAAGTAGAATCTAGGTTCTCCAAGCTCTTTACTAGTGATGTTTGTACAATATCAAACCCTTTGGCTCCAGCACACTTTCGTGCTAAAGGTAATATGTCGGTGATTTCAAAAACGATATCTATAAACATCTCTAGGAATCTTAACGTGATTGAGAATATCTTCATCAGAGCCGAATATTCCCCTAAAGAAATTTAGATTTACATCGACCTTTTTAAGGATTTTCGAGATGTATTTGCTTGGTCTTATAAAGAAATGCCTAGCATCGATCCATCCATAGTTCAACATGAGATCAAGACGTATGAAAATGCCAAGCCAATTTGTCAGAAGCTTCAGTTGGTTAATCCTAGGAAAGTAGCATCCATTAAAGATGAAGTAGAGAAGCTGCTTAAGGTGGGTTTTATATACCCTGTTCCTCTTACGGATTGGGTTTCTAATCCAGTCCCTATGGATAAAAAGCAAGGAACAATCCGAGTATGCATTGACTTTAGAGACTTGAACAAAGCCTGTCCTAAAGATAATTACCCCACACCATTTATTGATCAGATTATTGATGAATGTGCAGGTAATGAAGTTTTCTCCTTCATGGACGGTTTTTCCGGTTATAATCATATCTCTATCCATCCTAAAGATCAGCATAAGACAACTTTTATATGTCCCTAGGGTACCTTTGCATACAGAAAGATGTCATTTGGTCTCAAAAATGCTGGAGCTACCTTACAACGGGCCATGTCATACGCTTTCCATGACATTAAACATATCATCGAAGCATACTTGGATGATCTAGCTGCTCGTTCTTGAAAGAGAACTGATCATCCCAGTCACCTTCGAATGGTTTTTGAGCGATGTCGTTTTTACATGATTCGGTTTAATCCCAATAAGTGTGTTTTCGTGGTTACAAGTGGTCAGTTGTTAGGGTTCATTGTGTCAAATGAAGGGATTCAAGTTGATCCCTTCAAGATAGAGGCAATAATTCAGTTGCCTCCCTCGTCCTCAATTCTACAACTTCAAAGTCTTCAAGGGAAGGCTAATTTCTTATGAAGGTTTATAACAAATTATGTCAAGATCACGAAAGGGTTTATGCGTTTTCTACGAAAAGGAGTTCCATATGTATGGGATGACTTTGTGAAACGGTCGTTCGATGCCTTGAAAAGGGCATTAGTCTCTACCCCACTTTTGAGTCCACTAGATTATGGTAGGGATTTCCTTTTATATCTCGCTGTTGTAGAATCAACCATAGGTATGGTTCTCGTTCAGGAAGACGATGCTCTCATGGAGCATGTGATTTATTATTTGAGCTGAGGCTTGATAGGTCCTGAACTTCACTATTCTGCTATTGAGAACTTGGCTTTGGCAATTGTCCATGCTGTTCAACGGCTCCGCCATTATATCTTACTACGCAAAACTTTTGTCCTAGTGTTGATTAATCCAATTCAATTTTTCCTCAGTAGGCGAGTGATTGGGGGTAAATATAATCAATGGATAGTCATTTTACAAGAATTCGATCTCGAGTTCTTGTCCACCAAATCTAAGAAATCTATGGTTTTTGCGGAATTAATTTCAGAGCTGCATTGTGGAGAGGATACTATTAATGAGGAAAGTTTTCCCGACGAACATTTATTCCTCATCTCTTCACTCGAACCTTGGTACGGAGATATCATTGTCTATCTCCATACTTCGAAGTTTACCTATACTTTCTTTAAGGATGAACGTTGAAAATTACGTCACCTGGCTAAGAACTATGTCATCATTAGAGATATGTTATATCATCGAGGGTTTGATTCAATCCTTCAGTGTTGTTAAACCTTAGAGGAAGTAGAGTCAATGCTCAATGATTGCCACAGTGGAGCTTGTGGTGGTCATCTTTCAGGGCTTGCTATAACCTAGCATATCTTGCATGCTGACTGTTTTTGGCTTTCGCTCTTCAAAGATTGTGTTGAAGTGGTCAAACGCTATCACACCTGTCAAGTTTATACTAGGAAGATGCATGCACATCCAACTCCTCTTTTTCTCGTTGTCACTGTCGGTCCTTTTACTAAGTGGGGTACTGGTTTTACAACTTGTAATCCACCTTTAGCAACGAATCACAAGTACATTATCATGGTCATAGACTACTTCACGAAGTGGGCTAAGGCCATGCCCACTTATAAAAATGATAGTGAAACAGTGGTGTTATTCCTTTTTAATCAGATTATCTCAAGATACCGTATCACGAGAGAGATTGTCACTAACCATGGAAGTAATTTCCAAAACTAGCTAATGTCTGAATTGGCTCGTAAATTGGGTTTCCAGTAAGAGAACTCGTCTCCATATTATCCTCAGGCTAATGGGCAGGTTGAGGCAGTGAACAAAACCCTTAAGACAATCTTGCAAAGGACGATCAACAAAAATCGGTCCAATTGGCATCTTATGTTGTATCTGGCTCTTTGTGCATACTGCACCTCCATAAAGACTGCTATAGGTTTTACACATTTTCAGTTAGTTTATGGGATGGAATCTATCTTTTCTGTTGAATGTGAAATTCCATCTCTTAAGTTAGCTATTGAGCTCCTTCCAGAGACCTCTAGTCTCGAAGAGCGCCTCCTTCATTTGGATCATCTCGATGAGAAGCATCGAGATGCCGCCACAATCAATGAGGCTCATAAGAAAAGTGTTAAAACTCAATATGATAAAGTTGTCTATCCTCGAGTCTTTTTTGAAGGCGACCTTGTCTTGGTTTGCAACCAAGATAAAGATGCCTTGGGGGCAGGCAAGTTCAAAACAATGTGGTATGGTCCCTTTATAATGAAACGAGTTTTAGAAAAAGGGGCATATGAGTTAATCAATTTTGAAGGAAACAAGATGGCAGAGCCTCGAAATGGACTCTACCTCAAGAAGTACTTTCCTTAAGTAGCAGCTAGGCAATGACTTCATTGTACATTTTGTATATTTGTACATATTTCATCGGGAGTTTTTGATATCGACACTTCTTGTTCTACTGTGGCAGGTGTTGATGGATGACTCGGTCAACTTTGGATTCTCCGATGGTGCTAGTCGGCACACAGGGAGGGCAACAGGGATAGAGAGAAGGCAAGGAAGTAGCAACACAAGTGCAGGAGTGGGAAACTTCTCCAAAGATATTTGAGGGAGAGTTCCAAGAGCTACAGGACCCTAGCTCATAGCCCAATCTAAGCTCTTATTACAAATTCATTGAGGGAGATAGACTAATACCGCAAAATTTTTCCATCCCTCTCTTCTTTGAGATACAGAAAGAGAAAAGGAGGTGTTGTAGGGAAAACCCAACAACCCCCCATTACTTGAAGTAATGGACACCCTTTCCATTAAGTTTTGGCTAAGCATCTTTTATGATTTTCATTTAATTAATTGTCTTACAATTTTTTTCATTTTTTAGTTTTCTTCGGATTTCTATTTTAATTGTTTCATTGAATCCTAATTTTCACAAGCTTTCCATCGATACCTGTTTTGATTCATTTGGTCAACCTTTTTGTAAATGGCACTCCTTTGAAACTTGATCATTTTCTTGCTTGGACTAAAAACGTAAATAAATGTGTAAAATTTCGATTTTTCATGACTAATTAAGTTCAATAGTCAGTCATTGTAAATATTAACTCTTAATTAGTTTTTACTAATATTCTTTCATTTTTTCACTAATTTTCATACAAAATGACCCAGCTAAGTTATACAACAAATGAAAACGTGTTTTGAGATCTTGGTAATTTACTCCAATTTATTATTTTAACACAAATTGCCAAACTCATAATCTCAAAATTACAAAGTGGCTATAGCTCAATTTGTAGGATTGTTAATTCACATGGGCCCCACTCATCTTTATTAATTTAATAGCCCCCAAGACCAAAATCACAAAAAACAAAAAATTTATCATAAAATTGTTATCACAAAAAATCATATCATAAAAATCTCATTACAAAAATCTTATCACGTGAGCCTTAACGTTAACATTTCAAAAAATGCGATGCGATAACAATCTCATGGTCGATGCGATAATGATATGGACTTTGACTTTTGTTTTGTTTTCAAAATCATTTGAAACAAATTGGGTTGAGTGAATATATAATATATATATATATATATATTATATATATATATATATATATATTATATATATATGTTAATATGTTAGCATAACTTATATATTAAGTAATTAATATTTTATTTTATTAAATTAAATAATATTTAATACATAATTCATTTAATTTAATTTAATTACAATAATTGTATATATTTAGTTTGTTTTGTTTTGTTTTGTTCTTTTTTTCTTTTTTTTGTGGTTCATGAACACCCTAGTCAGTGAGTGGTCACTACGTCCATGGAAAAATCTGGGCTAATCGCCCCTCAGCCTACTGGCAAGACCTAATCCGAAGGGCTTTGGGCAGAATCGACTATGTGACCTCCGGATGGCGAGGCATGGTTTTTGAGCAACTGAGCTAACCCTTAGGGCTTATATTTAGTTAATTAAACAGTTAATAAGAATTAATAATGTAGTTATAATTAATTGTTATTAATTAATTAATAACAATAATTTAATTTAGAAATAGAATTTAATCAAAAAATTCAGATTTTTTGCCTAAGCAATAGAATTTCTAGAATTCTAGCAATTTTAATATACCAAATTCAGAAGCTCATAAATAGAGTTTTACTTGGCCAAAAGAGGCTGAGGATGGCTCATTGGAAAGATAAAATTGTGGAGAATATTTCTGAATTGGTTTCATTTCTATATTTGGTCATTTATTGGGTCTAAAATCTAACAGAAGACCAGGATTTGAATTTTTAACAAAATCAATTTTTTGAGTTTTATTTTCTACATTCTTATTTGCCCACAACTTCTTCTAAGTGCAGAATCATTTGTCAATAATCTCCTTGGCTAATTAAATCATCATAGGCATTAATAGAAAGATCAGATTTCATTTTCAATTATATATTTAATTGAATTTGATTGGATTTCTTTTAATTCCATATTTAGAATTTTGATTTTATTTTTGTATTTTAATTTTGTTTTGATTTGTTTTGCAGGAAAAGAGTTGAAGAGATGAAGATAAAAGAATTTCAATCAATGAGAAGGCTCCAACAATAGAAGAATGGAATTTTGAGGCAATGAAAATTGTTGAAACATATTTCTTCTTCAACAAACTTTCTAGTTAAGAATTCTTTTAAAAAATATTATAAATAGTAGATTGTAGATGTAATAAGGGCTTCTCTCCTATGCAATTCTAGAATTCTAAAAGCACTTACGTAATTGAAATTTAGAGTTATAGGTGGGAGGAGAGAAAATCTCATATCTAGGGATTATTGAAGATTTTTCTTTTGCATTCTGAATTATGTATGATGGGCAGAGCTTGCACTTCTGCAACTCTTATTGTAACAACATAAATTAAAGCAATGTAAAGGAATTTTGGAGACGAGAGCTAGAGAAATGGATTCAATAAATTGGTATTTCTAATACTATTGTTTTAAATACTAGTTTCATTTTATGATGGCAGGAATGTGTCATGTTATTCATATTTGTGCACTATTGTCAGTATGATTAATTTGTCTCAATCATATGTTATTATTTATCTCTGCTCTTATGGGTTGAATTCTGATTTTTGAGTAACTATTTACTCAAAAATCTGTCTTTTAATACTGGTTTAACAAATAGTGATATGGTGTGAACTACTTCCTCATATGATTGCTTAATTATTTGAATTATTGATTCAACAATCAATATCATTTTGTGAAATTCTTCCTAAATGTTGTTGGTTTATTATTTCATTTAAGAGGTCTCTGAATATAATATGTTTTGGTATACATTATGTCAGTTAATTGAACTACTTCATTAGCTTGATATTCATTATCAGCTAGACATATTTAAATCCCAATCATTTAAATATCTTTCTCTCAATTGGGTTAGATCTATATCTTCCTAATTGAGATAGGATTAGGATTTAGTTCATTTTTCTTGCATTATAGAATAAGTTTGCATTTAGATTTAATTTTAAATTCTTATAAGTCCTCTTCCCAAAGAGGAAAAATTTTGTTGTGGCTTGGTTGAGCCCTAGATCAGCTTAAGGATCACTTTCTTGCCTGATCTGCAAGAGGTTTGATTTGATGTCTCTTCTCCATTGGTGGATGAAAGTCATATTGTAAGACATTTTGGAGATTGAGAGAAGGTAATCGGAACTAGTTAAACCAGATGGATCCACCATCCCAAATAGAAAAGGAGTTGCTTTAAGGTCTAGACCAGGTGTGTAGAAATTTCACCTTAGAACAAACCGATATTTGCAATGTCTTAAAGCATAATACTTGTTCTACTTCTACAAAACATTAAGCAGAAGCATAATTGAATTCATGAGCAACATCAAGTAGAAACATGCATAACTGATCAAGAGAAATAATCACACATAACACAAGATATATCTAGGGGAAAGCACCAACATAAAACACCAACCATGTATTATCAATCAAGTGGAAATCCTCTTCACAATACAAAATGAATCAGTTCTCAAGCTATCCAATTCTCAATGAACTATGAAGATATGAAGATATGTCTCATGAACCAACCAAGCCCTGATTGTATAGGCTTTACCTATGGTCCTTGCATAGTTTTCTTAGGAAATAATAGCATAAGAATATGCTATTAATTACAAACCCAAAATAACTAATGGTGCAACTACGCAATCCTTGAGGACACTAGTTCCTCAACCATGCAAAAACTACTTACTAGAAATAGTCAAGCATCTGATAGTACACTGTCCCACATCTAATCTCAACTGGGTCTCTAACAGAAATGACATGCAACAGTTATCCATGAGAGAATTCTCAGTTATCCAAAATAATAGTTGTCACATGCGTGCAAGCATTAACAAACTATATTTTATTACTTTAACAACTTGTTAAAATAATCTAACTGGACTTGACTAGTTAGAACTAAGTCAACTGACTCTCTCATTATAGAACTCATACTTATTCCTGAATCAGTGGAGGAAATTAAGGATAAATTCCTCAATCAGTGGGACAACTCATGTGCATGCTCACAAAGACTTCAAATTCAAATTTCCTTAACTAATTAACTCAACTGAATTAATTAATTAATATTTCCAACTGCTGTTAAGACCAGAATTAAATTTACTTCCTATAGATAGACTAGGGATTATTATAAATAGGAAGCAACCCATAAATGCAATTTCTAGAACTTCCTATTTTTAGCAGTTTCACCTCTCACCCAATGTGGCCAATGACCTCACTGGCCAAACTACTATTTTTAGACATGCTATTTTTAGCACATTCTAAATTTAATATTTCTTGTTGCACATTTTTCAACACTCCCTCTCAACAAGAAGGGCTTTCTCTTGATCCCGATCCTGTAACTCTGGAATGTTCTACATGAAACACATCTACCCAGTCCACTTGTTCCAACAACACTTGGAACAAAAACACTCCCAACTGACCACTCTGTTGGGCTAGGAACATACTTTGATGCTAAAGCTCTACCTACTACTGACAAGTGCTCCCTCTATGACATCTGCGCTACTGCAACATCTCCATGCATCTTGCACCATTTCATACCTCTCTGTGCCACCTAGCACTGTGCAAAGCACTTGTGCCTCTCGCATTGCTACATCGTGCTAGCTATGTGTTGTCCTGGGATTCCATGCACTGTTGCTCTCTTTGCGGCTCCATCCACATTTATCTCTACCCAATCAGTTAGTTCTTGCTACTCCACATCGGGGCTTTCGTAGCAAGGTCTCATCCAAGAGGTTGGGTACCTTAAGGATCCTGCCCCTCCTCCTTGGGACGATCACTCTATATCACCCCACCTCCTACCTAGAGGTATGGCTCCATGTGATCCCTCTGCCCACCTGGCTCAAAGTTTCCCCCTACTAGAGCTCTCTGCACGAGTAGATGTCTCTACTCGATCTCCACTTAGATTCCACTGTTGTGGCTACTCCACAACATCCTAAAGTTGTTGCACCAATTGTGGCTCCTCCACAATCGTTTGAGACTTCTTTTGGCTCTGTATGTTGAGAGGTAATATACCCTCCCTCTCAATCGCCAAGTCTCCATCAGTTGCCTTGCTGCTCAAGGCTTTGCATGCATCTTGAACCTCAAGATCATACAGGTTCTTGACCCGTGAACCGATCTGCTTCACCTGTCTAGTGATGATGTGTATAAGGAAAACCTTTCCCTTACTAAAGACTACATCATAGCCTCTTTCTTCCAGCATCATGATCGACACAAAGTTTCTCTTTATTCCTGCTACATACTTGACATCAGTCAAGGTAAGGTGAGCTCCATGCTCCCTCTGAAAAATAACCATGCCTACACATGAGACACTATACTTCTCATCATTAGCCATCACTATGAGTATATGGAGATATTTCTTCTCCAAAGTACTGAACAAACTCTTGTCATCGATCATGTGGAAAGAAGCTCCAGTGTCAAGAAACCAACCAATTCCCACCATGGATGAAACCATGCATGTGAAGAGTGTGAAATCCAACTCAAACTATGAAGCAAGTGCCTCACCTTCAGATCCTTCCCCGAATCCCTTCTTGGATTTCCTTCGTGGACAATTTGCAGCATAATGGCCCACCTCATGACAACAAAAGCATCACACTTTCAATTCGTCAACCTTCTTCCCATCATTGGAAGAACTGGATTCGGAAAGAGAAACCTTATCCTTCCCCTTCTTCACCTTACTCACTAAGGCACAGTTCTCCTTATCATGCATGGATGAAGAACTATCTCTGGCGCTCAGTCTGATCTCCTCCAACATCAAATCCGACCATATTCATTCCCAATATGGCAGTTTCTCCCTTCCATTCACTAAGTCCTAGTAGCTATGCTAGCTCTTAGGAAGGCCAAGTAGTGCTAGACTCACCATATCCTCATCCAATGTCATGACCCCTACACTTGCAAGCTCATCCTTGCATGTGATGAGCTTGGTCAGATACATAGAGATCATCTCATCCCTTTCACACTTGATATTTTGAAGTTTTTCCTTCAGTGCCAGCTTCCTCTGATCACTGCTATTTTGATATAAATTTTTCAATGTTTTCCACATTGCATGCACAATCTCCTTCCCATGGAGGCTCGAGACAATGTGATCCCACACTCCCTCCAAGAGAATTCTCCTAGCTCTAGCCACACACTTCCTCCATTCCACCTACTCAGTCTTGTCAGTAGGCTTACGAATTTCTTGATCAATGAAATCATTCAAGCCATTATCTTCCAAAACTACCTCCATGTGATCCTTCCAAGCTATATATTTTGAGCTGCCATCAAGGGCATACTCAAGCCTCAAACCATGGAACGTCATCAATGAAATAGATGTGATAAGAACTTGAGATTTATATCCCATATAATAAAATTCGAATTTCTCCTGCTAGTATATTGTTCTTGCTTGATCACCTGTGGTCTGGTACCATGTAGAAATTTCATGTGTATAATAAACTGATCCATTCAATGTCCTAAAGCATAATACTTGTTCTACTTCTACAAAACATTAAGCGGAAGCATAATCGAATTCATGAGCAACATCAAGTAGAAACATGCATAACTGATCAAGAGAAATAATCACACATAACACAAGATATATCCAGGGGAAAGCACCAGCATAAAACCCCAACCATGTATTGTCAATCAAGTGGAAATCCTCTTCACAACACAAAAAGAATCAACTCTCAAGCTATCCAGTTCTCAATGAACTATGAAGATATGTCTCATGAACCAACCAAACCCTGTTTATATAGGCTTTACCTATGGTGCTTGCATAGTTTGCTTAGGAAATAATAGCAAAAGCATATTATATTAATTCCAAACGTACCAAAAAAAACCAATGGTACAACTACACAATCCTTGAGGACACTAGTTCCTCAACCATGCAAAAACTACTTACTAGAAATAGTCAAGCATCTGATAGTACATTGTCCCACATCTGATCTCAACTGGGTCTATGATAGAACATACATGCAACTATCATGTTCACATCCTCCTGAATCCAAATATGCAAACCTTTTGTTCATCTGATGCTCTAGGGAAAAGTGCAGTGCTAGTGGAGATGCACTTCTGGGCGAGTTTTCTGTGTTGAAAATTTCAAAATTTGAAAAATGCAAAAGAATCTTCAAAACTTGCCCAATTTTGGCAAGGGACACCACCATCAGCTCCTTTGATGGGCTAGTGAGGCTTCAACTAATATTTTCAACTTATCTTGCTCCTTTTTTCTCTTTAAAGCCTTCCTCAACCTAGCTTTAACCTTCCTAATCCTCATGTTACAGATCTTGTTGTGGGTCATGTAATGGTAGGTCATGTGGCAGAGCATCTTCTTATCCATGTTGGCCTTCTCAATAAGCCTTTCAAGATGTATGTTGACCCTCTCAAGCCATGTTTCCATATCATTCTCAATCTCTTGCTCAATAGGAGTAAACTTGACATGAGCCTCTTTAGCCATTTGCCTACTTTATTTGATCATTTGTAGTTCCATGAGGACTTTCTTGTCACTCAATTGTTTGTTTCCCTGCTATAAATATTTGATGACGAACTTGGCTCTCTCTAAGCTATCCTCCATGGATTGTATTTCAGATTCTCTTTCTTGAATGATGATGTCCTTGATAGTTTCTTCATCTTGAGCTTCTAGGTCAATAATGTCAACTCCATGATGAGTAAAGTGTTGTTGTGGCTCCTCATGCTCAATGAGATCAAAATCTCTTTCCTCCTCATCATCAAGATCCTCCTCTTGCACTTTTTCCTTGCCTTTGCTCAACTGTTCAACCTGCACATGTTTTGTTGATGATGAAGGCAAAGCCCCTTCCACACCTTATGGAGCAAGCATTTTCTTGTGGACTGATGATGAAGGCAAGGCCCCTTCCACATTTTGTGGAGCAAGCACTTGCCTAGCAGTTTCAAAAACTCTCTGTGTGCCTCTCTAATATGTTACATACACTAGCACCTTAGAATTTTTGGTTTTCTTAGCCTCTTCCCTTGTTTCTCCATGGCTAGAAGGCCCACCTTCTTCTTGATGCACTAGTGAAGGGATCTGTGGACCTTTGAACATCTCATGAGCAATGTAAGTCTCCTATGGAATGTTAAGAAGGATAAGCTGGTGTAGAACAATGATTTTAATTAAAAAGTAATGGTATATGTTGTTCAACTACTAAGGGTATGATTTTCTCTGTACAATATGTGCCATTTTCTCAATGTTTCTAAATATGAAGTGAGATTCAACATCTTCACACTAGTGAAATGCATGAGGAGTCTAATATGATAGGTATACAACTGAGAGAACCTACCTTCATAAGTGAAGTACTTGATAATAATCCTCATCAAAGGCACATACCTATTTTCCAAAAACTTAAAGTGGAATAACTTCTTCACTTGATTTTTGTATTTAGCCTTGATATATGGTTCATAGTAATCTGCATAAAGATCACGACCCTTATACTATTTTCACCCACATTAGGGATTCTAGTGGCCTCTAAAATGACAACTGATGAAATTGTGAAGGTTACTCTAGCAAGTGTCACCTCATTATTATGCAAATGAATCACAAAAAGTCTGGCCAGCTCATGGTGAAACTTAACTCTGTCTACCAATTCACAAAATTCATAGCATGCTTGGTGTCTAAAACAAGAAATTACAAGAGGAAAAGATTGTAACTCTCTCAAACTGGTGGCCTTCTCTCTGATAATTTTTCCTCCTTTATCAGGCTTCCTTTGTTGTATGCTTCTCTCCCTGGAGCTGTCACTAAATGTCTCTTCCTCATACTCACAATCACTGTCCCTTTCCATTGTTTTCCTTTGGTTTCGAACAATGTGGTTGTATATGGATGGTTTGTGGATAATAGTGTGGAAATAGGGTGGAGGAATGGAATGGGTAGAGTGTATGGAGGAGAGAGTGTGAAAATATATGTGTGAACAAGGTTTAGAGATGTGAGTAGGGGAGAGTAGAGAGAGCGTGTAGGGTTTTAGGGAGAGTGTGTAGGGTTTGGGAAATTCTATGTGGGATTGGGATTTGGGGAAAAATATATGTGGGAATGGGGTTTAGGGAACAATAGAAAATGGATAAGATAGGAAAACACCAATGGAGTGAGGAAAACTAGGGTTTTGAATTTGGGAGTGAAAAACACCAAAACTTGACAAGTAAAACCCTAAACCACAAGAGATGACTGATATACTTACTTGTAAGAGAGGAAAATTGGATGATTTGAGGTGAATTTGGTGATTTGAATTGAGGCTATTTTTGGCAAAGTGCAGCACTGACCTGTAAGCGCAATGCCTTTGTAAATTGGCACTAGAAAATGTTGTTAGAAGCATAACACCACCTTGAAAGCACAACGCCTTCCTCAGAAGCATAGCACCGACCAAAATCTTGAAAAAATGTAGCAACTTCACTATTTTTTCTCAATGACACTTGAAACTTGACCTTTGATCTCCTTACGGCACTTTGATATTCAACAATAACACAATGGGATGAAAAATAGGAGGATGAATTCATATAGCTTCACCTTTTTTATTTTTTGTTTATGAAAACCCACTTTTATAATGTCTATATGTCTTTTACAATTCTCTATTTTTCATGCTTGCTTTCTTTGCTTTGGTAGGTGGACTGATGCTCAAAACCATTTCATTTTGCAGTGGCAGGTACTTGGTAGCATCACAAGCTTTAGGAGGAGCTTTGAGAACAAATATTACATATATAAACAATAAAATTACATCATTAAAAAAGGATAAAAAATATAATACTTTGTTTTCACCTCAAAACAAGTTTTGAGGTGAGAACTACATTTAGCTTCTCAACTTGATAAATTATGATTTTAACAATGATTATTGACCTCCTCATGTGCTTGCTAACCCTTATTAACATATAATCATTGAATTTGACCATGGAGGAAACCCTAAGACCTAATGAGACCAAACCTTATGTAATTGATGGAATGGACTGCAAAATCAACATGAATCATGACTAAAAGGTATGAAAGAAGATCAACAAGTACATATCATGAGGGAAACGCTGAAGTAAACCCTACCATTAGTAGATCCATGACCTAATGGAATGACTCAACAATATGGGACTCCTACCACGAGATGCAAAAGAGTAAATTTTGATCACTGATTGCAGTGTGAAGACACTAACACTAACATTGGATCCAATGGGGATGGTAGCTCCTTGGAGGTGCCAAGAACACTGTAGACCTAGTAGCCTTATCCATTGGGAAATAGAGTCAACTTCTTCAAAAACTGAAAACTAACCCTATGCAAATGGAAACTGACTCATGACTCAAACTATGACTAGAGACTGAATTAAACACACAGACTCACACAAATCACTCAACTTTATAGCCTTCACCTCGGGCCCCAAGCTAAAATGACTGTGTACCTTGAAATCTCACAATGAAAATGAAAATGGTATATACAATGATCATATCATGATTTCAGAAATCACCTTAGAAGAAGTAGTGCTTCAGGAGCCTGCCATTGACAAGCCCTCCTGAACAATCTTGTCCATCCATTTCCTTGAGTAGAAATTCATTTTGTCCTCTATATGCAACAATCTTATAGGGTCCTTTCCACAATTTTTCAGACTTACCATGCTTGCCTTTATCTTCATTCTTAGAATCCCACCGCAACACTAAATCCTCAAGTTGGAATTTATCTGCTTTTGTTTTCTGGTCATAGCTCTTTCTAATCTTTTCCTGCAATTTGAAAGTGTTTTGGAAAACTTCCTCCCTTGTTTGTTGTAAATGAATCATCTGATTTATTCTTCTTTGAAAGTCACCCTCCTCACTGCTAGCCTCCTATAAAAGTTTCACAACCAGAACGAAAAGAGATGTTGGAAAAGCTATGTCAATGCCATAAAATAATTCAAATGGAGACATACCTATTGACTTCTTCTGGCTCACTCTGTCAGCCCACAAGGCATTAACTAACTTTTTGTGCCAACCTTTCTTATTTGTTTCCAGAATCTTCTTCATGATGTTCACCAATGACTTATTAGATGATTCAGCCAGACCATTTCCCTATGGGTAATATGTTATAGAATGACCCAAAGTAATTTTATACTTGCTGCAAAAGTTGATCATCTTCTTTGATTTGAATGCGGTTACATTATCTAGGATGATTTTACTAGGACAACCGAAATGAGATAAAATATTTGATTCCAAAAATTGAATGATTACCATATTTGTGGCTTGTCTAGTTGGAATTACTTCAATCCACTTGGTAAAGTAGTCAGTTGCTGTTAGGATCCATTTGTGCTATGCTGACAATGTTGTATGGATTTCCTAGATAAATTTGTGTCCCCACTGTTGAAATGGTGCATTGACTTCAACCAGTTTCAGAGGAAGAGGCAACAATTTTATTTTCCCTTGAAACACATGATATTCATGACAGCTCATGACTATTTTGTAAACATCAGAAAATAGAGTCGGCCAGTAATAGCCTACTCTCAACACTTTGTTTTCCGTTTTCTTCCTTATGAAATTCGCTCATCACCTATTGGGCTTCATCTTCAATTAAATAATTCAGTAAAACACCTCATGGATCCTTCCGATATAGGGCATTATTCAAAATGTAGAATTTGGCAACTTTAAGTTTGAGAGATCTACCTTTGTTCTTTGTCATCCCCAGAGGTGGTGAGAGGTGCTGAAGTACATACACTATATTTGAATACCAAGGTGACTGAAGGAACATTTTAGACACTTGAATCAAAGAGCCTTCTTCTTCATCTTCTGACCTGGTTGCGATAAGATTTATATCTAAAGCATGCATATTTAATTCTACCATTAACCTTGCAGGCCTTGTCCTTTGATCATCTTTGTAGGCTTGATCTCTAGATCATATTCCAACATTGCTGCAATCCATTTTCCCCGCCTTCCTTCTGGATTGGTTTGTATCAGCACATCCTTCACCTCTGCATTAGGAATGTATGCTATGATGTGTGAGTGCATAATATACACTCTGAAATCCTTCAAAGCTTTGACAAGAGTAAGAGCTTGTTTTTCAATTATGTTGTATTGTAAAGAAACATCTCTAATGGTCCTACTGAAAAATGCAATGGGCTTTTCCATCTGATCTCTTTTTTGTATCAAAACTACTGCCATGGTATGCTCAGATGCAAATGAGAATAAAATGAAATCTTGCATATAATCAGGACTAATCAAAACTGGGGTTGTAGATAAAGCATACTTTACCAGATTAAATGACTTCATAGAATCCTCCGTCCATTTTACCACGCTATCCTTCTTTAACATATTAGTAATTTCTCTTAAATGCTCAGCTAGATTGGGTACAAATCTACGTAAGAAATTCATCTTACCATTAAAAGCTTGTATCTCTTTTTTGTTCCTAGGAAAATCTATCCGCTGAATTGCTTCCACCCATGAAGGATCAATGCAAATTCCTTCTTTTGAAATAATAGGACCAAGTAGCTTCCCTTCATCCATGGCAAAGAGACTTTTCTTTGGATTGAGTGATATTCCAAATTTCCTATATCGCTGAAACACAATCCTTAAATGGTGAAGATGCTCATCATCAAAACCTAAAAACATTGTCAAATTATCTAAATATACAACCAGAAATACATCCTTTTCATTGGAAAAAGCGATGTCCGTTGCACACTGAAATGTGGCTCCAATATTTTTCAAACCAAATGGCATTTTAGCATAATGAAAAGTTCTCCAAGGGGTGGTAAATGCAGTCTTATCACGGTCATCTTAATGCACTAGGATCTGATTATACCCTGGATATCCATTGACTAGTGACATACGTGATGCTCCAACCACTCTTTGGAGGATATGATCCATCTTTGGCAGTGGGTAGTAGTCCTTCAATGATACCTTATTAAGGTTCCAGAAATCAATACACAATCTAATTTCCCCGGTATTCTTATGTACCAGAACAAGATTCGAAATCCAATCAGAAAATTTGATTGGGACAATTATACCAACTTTGTATAACCTGTTTACCTCTTTTTCAATGGAAGGCAACAAATTGGGATTGATTCTTCTCAGCTTCTATCTGAATGGCTTCTGATTTGGCTTGATGGGAATAGTGTGTTGAATTATATCTTTTTCATACACCTTCAGATCTGAATAATACCAAGCAAAAACATCAGAAAATTCAGATAACAATCTAACATATTTAGACTTTACCTCAGGAGAGAATGTTTTGGACAATTTCACCAACTTGGGCTTATCTAATGTTCCAAGATTAACATCCTCAACACCTTTGTCTGTAGGTACCAAGTTTGGATTTCTAGCCACATCATCTTGATTGAAAATTTCTTCTAAAGGTATGAGACCTCTAGGAATAATGTTGTCTTTTAGCTGCAATATTTCCATTTGATTCACCTCAATTTCTGGTTCATCGGTATCATAGTCAACATCTATGGAGGCATCCTTGTAGTTTCCATCATTGTAAAAAAGGTATTGATCTCATTATCATCCCAAAACAGCTGCCAATACCTTAAATTTTACGGAACAATAGGGCAGTGTTTGACATGGATCTCAAACTTCTTGTTGGAATTCATCGAAATCTTCAAATTACTTGCAGCAGTGGTGAGTGAATCTGTAATAACATTTTGAGCATGAGGTATTGCTATCAAGGTATAATATGGAAAAATTCATAAAATATCTAAAACTACATTTCTGTAGGCTCTCATCCACAATTGTTTAGCCTGATATTCTCCCTTGACTTGCTTGATTATCAACTACGAATCTCCATAGATTGATATCCTTTTTTCATTCAGATTTTTCAGAATTTTCAAGCCTACAATCAATGCTTCATACTCGACTTCATTGTTAGGACAGTCAAAGGCCAATTTGTATGTACATATTCTAACATTACTAGGAACTTTATTTGGCTGGAAAGCAGGGCTACAAATCCAAATCCCTATGCAGGCACCATCCTTACCCACATCTCCATCAAAATCCATGCTCCAAAGACCCACCTCTTCTTCTAGATGCTGAAATTTTGTTTCCTCCTCTTTCTTACTTTGACTGATCTCTTCATTTTTCTACTATTCACTATCTTTTTGCTGTTGGTACGTAGACTGCTTAGAAGTACTTGCAATTTTCTGTCTTTCTTGATCAAGGGCTACTCTAAAAAATTTTAAAGTCTCTGGAACATCTTCTACTTCAACTAATTGACTATCAACATCATTCAAACCACTATCTTAATATAGTACAAATGAATCTAAATCTGTATGTACAACATTAATTAATTAGATGATTAAGTGGTTTCTCCTTGCTTGTAATCATGTATTTCATTTTCTTCTCCCTCCATAGTTTTCTCAATTGGCCAAACACGGGAATGGTAGCATAGGATAAATCTAGTTGTAAAGTCCCTTTAAGCTTCGCACCCCATGATTTGGACAAAAGCATACCAAACAGTGTTGGAATATCCGCAACAACCACATCCATCAGAACATTCTTGGTCAGGATTTGGTCTAAAGATACCACCAAGTCCTTGATAAGACCAATACAATATGCCCTACCAGAGTTAAAGAGCACAAGTCATGATATTTTTGAGGAATGTCAAGACCTAGTTTCTCCATAATGGCTTTTGGCATCAGATTATGGGAAGCTCCAGAGTCAAACATGGCATTGTGGAGGACATATTCTACATTGACCATATCAGATAAAGGATCTCTATGCAAAATTTTTGACACTTGATGTTTATAGCTATTGTTCTTAATCAATTTAGTCAAAGGAATTGAAACTTTTAATTTAGCAATCTAATTTTCTAAACTAAAAGCTGAAACTTTATCTACCTCTTTGACTGGAAGGTCCTTCTTTTCAACTCTTTCTTTTGTCACACTTTGTTGATTGTTCTTCTTGTTTGTAATGCTATTTGTGGATGGTCCTTTGCTAGAAGTCAGATCAATAAGCTCTTTCCCTTTCTTCTGAATGTTTGAGGAGTCATTTTTGGGTTGTGCTTCCTTTCTCTTTTGAATTGGACTGACTGGTACATCCCTACTTCTCAATGAATATTGCTTTTCCTGTGCTATCATGCATTCATATATCCTCACTGATAATGATTTGACTCATCCTCCAAAATTGCCTCATTTTCTAGTATGTAGTCTTCATCCCTTTTGGTATCTGGGACCTCCAATTATTCTTCATATTTTGTTAGAAAGATGGGAAAACCATCAACAATAAAGAAATGATTTGCCTCAACCACTAGATCATCATCATCTTCATCCTCTATTCCATGCACATAGTTTTGCTGTAAGGAATTCTGACCTGCTGCTATTGTGACGACTGATCTTGTGCCTTTTGCTCCCTTTGTTTAATCCTGAATTAGGGCTGCTTCTGTCCTCTGATGTTTGGATTTTTTATTGTTGTTTCAAGCTTATCTACAACTGTTAACCAGTCAAACATATTCTCAATTTTTTGGAGTAAATTATCTACCTTAACATCTGAGGAAGATGCTTCTTCCTTTATAGTTACCTTCTTTTCAGTTTTCATCCTTGCTCTTTTGGCCAGCAGATTTGCTTCTACACTCACAATGTTCTTCTACATATCCTCAAGTGTGGTAGGATCTCTTTCTCGTAACTAATATGCCATATCAGCATTGAAATCGTCTAGAAATTTGATCAATGCTAACCCCATTGGTGGTTTAATGTTAGCTGGAATAGCATTATAAACTACATTGAACCTTACACAGTAGTCTTGCACACTTTCACCCACATTCCTTTTGATATTTTCATACTCAGATAGAATTTGTAGTGGGTTCTTCTTTACCTCCCACTGATCCAATTGTCTATGCAGAATTGGTAAAGTATTGATAAAGGCCATTGGTAATGCTCTGAACCATTTTGGAACCTTGCCTCCAAGACTCTATACAAATAATCTCATGGACACATTTTCTGTGTTTACCTCATGAAGGTCAAAGAAGTCATTCATCCTGTCAACATGTTGTTGTGTTGTAATAATTTGAGTTGCATCAAAAAGAGGTATATTACATTGGTAATCAACGGCATATCATTATATCCTAAGGTAGAACGAGGGGTGCATATCTGGCAGCCATGACTCGAGGTGGATTTGAAACTGGTGTTTGGGTAACTAGAGGATTTTGGACAACAAGGGGAGTTGATGTAACAGAGGTGATGGGTGTTTGAGGGGTAGTGATAGGCTGATGAGGGAGTGAAGCTATGAATGGAGATGAGGGATGATTTTCAGAAATATGGGGAAATGATGATGAGGTAAAAGATGTTGAGGATGTTTCAAAGAGTTCAGGGAGTCTATCAGTGGTGACGGATGACTGAGGGGAATTCAGAAGGTTTCGGTTACTTAACAAGTTGGCTCATTGGATTTCAAGTTCTCTGGTGAATTCTGGATCTGGGACTATGTCTAGCAGTTCACTATCAGATGTCATTCTAAACAGAGAGAGACCAAAATACTCATCAAAAGGGAGATCTTCAAGGAAAAACCACTAAACATGGCATGAATGAGATCCAAAAATAGGTCTAGGACTTGGTGGACTTTCTCTTATGAGTATCCGCGGAACGAGATTAGGATTTTCAAATACGAGAGGAGGACCTGGATCAGGATTGGACCTCGTGTATCTTCTTGAAGCCATCATGTTCATAGTTCTCAAGATTTTTATATTTCTTTACAACTTTCCACTTTTCAGCCTATTAAATTCCAAACTTATCATCCAAAAGTTCAAAACTTCTTAGTAGTACTGGGGTGTAATGAGATTTTCTTCCCCAGTATGGTCACCAGTATGTTAGCTCCTAGATTGACCTCAGGCTGAATTGAAGCAATTCTAGGGTAACCACAAACTAAACTTAACTTGGTAGCTAGCCCTACTAGGTTGGGAGAGGGCTCTCTCCTTTATGGATCTCAGTCAAAATGACTGGGTCAGATGGGATTTTAGGCTAGGTATAGTAGCTCAGGGGATTTTGATTGAAGTTATAGGTTTTTGTACTGGATCAGATGGAGCTAGGAAATTTGGGTCTGGGAAATTAGATCAGGATGCAGGGTGTTCTTTGGGGCAAGGTAGGTATAGGATTTTACACTTGACATTGAGTGAGGTGAGATGTCTAAGACTGGTGAGGAGATGAGGAGGGCATGTAAAGATCATGTATCCTTCTCAAATAGTAAAAAACATAGAATACTTAATGACTTCCCAAGGTAGAGCACTGTAAACGATGAATTCTACTTATATATCTTGATATCATTCAGTTAAAATCAATGAAATAGATTGTGGCATACATAAAACATGTGAAAAATGGATAACAAAAGAAGAAACTATGCAAAAAGCACCAGACCACAAGTGTCCCATAAAAATAGTTGCAACTCCTATTAATTTTCTTGCCAGACTACTTACAATGATGTACAATATTGTTCAGAGAATCCAAGTGTATCCAAACCTTGCAAATGAGAAAGAAAATACATAATATAGACAAAAAGACCACTCCTCCTGATCATCAGGGGTCGAATCCATGAGAAAAGGGGTTGTTACAACCATTTCCAAACATGGACTAGGAATATAGACAATCAAACTACTTGCCTCTATAAGCATGGAAACTGATTCATTAGCCTCAAAACCACCTCTAACTAATGAATATACCCTCTAACACTGTTTTACTATCATAATCACATTTCATGTCATCAATTACATCATAAAAACAACCATGAGAAGAGAGAACGTGAATTCACAGTGAAAACAGGTGAAATTTTGATTTTTTGGGCAAATTGGTCAAAAGCACAACACCACTGGTCAAAAGTGCAGTGCTACTTTCCACCTGCATTTGGAGGCTTTCCCCTTAACCAAATTGAGCCCAAGATAGTGTAGAAATTTTGAATAATAAACACATATTCAATGGAGATTATCCTGATCATGTACTATTGCGGAATACATACACAATACATAATCTCCTCTATGTTGATCATCAATATAGCAGCATCAATAACAATAAAACATCAAGAGCATGCACACATTAACACAGTATGTAACCTGGGGAAAGCTTACAGTTGAAAACCCCACACTATCTGTATATTAATGATTGAGAACATGTAACATTACAATAGTCAATACTTCTCACAAGTATCCAGCACTATCTCCACCGGTTACACACAATAAAGCTCAGATATGATCTCCAAATCTATTCCACTGCTTGCCTGCCTCCACTGCTCAATACCTGCTCAAGAATGGACGAGAATGGTTGAACCAAACTCGTAACCTCAAAAGAATCACTCACACTGGGAATCACGTGAGCAGAGGCTATAATCACTTGGTATTGGCCAATTCTCATTGGCATAACTCAATCCCATTGATTGTGCAAATCCTCAT